>JACXGI010015025.1:0-18061 GCA_016801175.1 Esox masquinongy
TGGACAGCTGTCAAGTCAGCAGTCTTCCCCATGATTGTGTAGCCTACAGAACTAGACTGAGAGACCATTTAAAGGCCTTTGCAGGTGTTTTGAGTTAATTAGCTGATTAGAGTGTGGCACCAGGTGTCTTCAATATTGAACCTTTTCACAATATTCTAATTTTCTGAAATACTGAATTTGGGGTTTTCATTAGTTGTCATTTATAATCATCAAAATTAAAAGGAATAAACACTTGAAATATATCAGTCTGTGTGGAATGAATGTATACATTATACAAGTTTCACTTTTTGAAAGGAATTACTGAAATAAATCAACTTTTTGATGATATTCTAATTATATGACAAGCACCTGTACTGTCTACTCAGATTCAACACATTCATCAAAGTTGATTGGACGGCGCTTCACTTTACAGATAGACAATGACCCAAAACATACTGCAAAAGCAACACAGGAGGTTTTTAAGGCAAAGAAGTGGAATATTCTGCAATTACACTTGCTGAAAACAAAACTTAAGAAAGACCCACGAACAAATAACTGAAGACAGCTGCAGTAAAAGCATCACAACGGAGGAAACCCAGCATTTGATGTCCATGCATTCCAGACTTCAAACAGTCATTGCTTGCAAAGGATTCTCGACAAAGTAATAAAAATGAACATTTTATTTATGATTGTCTTAATTTGTCCAATTACATTTGAGCCCCTGAAATAAGGGGACTGTTTATGAAAGTGGTTGCAATTCATAAACGTTTCATACAATTTTTGTTCAACCCCTTGAAATAACGTTGAAAGTCTGCTCTTCAATTGCAAAATTATGAATATTGTCTCAGTATCCAAGTATTTCCGGACCTAACTGTACATCAGTGTATAGTTTGGGAAACAGATGCCTCACAGGTCCTGAAATGGCAGCAACATTAAATAGTACCCGCAAAACACCAGCCTCAATGTCAACAGAGAAGAGGCAACTCGGGGATGCTGGCCTTCTAGTCCGAGTTCTTCAACTGTCCAGAGTCTGAGATGTGTTTTTTTCTTTGCAACTCTGCCCAGAAGCCCAGCATCTGAGTCACCTCTTCACTGTTGATGCTATTGTAGCAGAGTTATCTATGCACTGGCACAACTGCAGGAAAATTGGTTAACATTCACTGATAAGCTAAGTTGTACTTTTTTAGAGTTAACTTAGGGGTGTTTTAGCAATGTTTTATCAAACAGTTTCATTTTGAAAACTTCAAATGGCAATATTACCTACCATTTTGACTCATACAGCCACTAAATTATGCCAGAGATCAAAGCAATGAGAACCAATGAACCCATCACTGCACCAGACACTGTCCCTATAAATAGAGAAGGAAACACATAGAAATAATACAAATCTCAGGTGTAAGTCGAGGACAGAGATTGGAAACGACTGAACAATAGTAAATGCATACATTTCACACTGGTTCCATAA
Organism: Esox masquinongy; assembly: GCA_016801175.1. Taxonomy (NCBI): domain Eukaryota; kingdom Metazoa; phylum Chordata; class Actinopteri; order Esociformes; family Esocidae; genus Esox; species Esox masquinongy. The sequence goes on from JACXGI010015025.1 coordinate 1,445, forward strand.
CAGTGGCAATAGGTGGGTAAAATCACTGGAGAAGACAAGTTTGGCAAAACTGGAACTGGGACACCTGGTAGGTGAATACCCCTGCTGTAGTTCAATACATTCCTTCACACTTGTGTCATCACAAAACTACAAGTTGGAAAGTAAGCAAAGATCTTCACACAAACCATATTCATAAAATACATCAGCGACAACACAATTTTCTAATTAAATAATGCCATGTCACTTCCATAATTCTGGTATTGCAAAGCTCTACAGAGGGATAACTACATACCGTTTCCACTTAACCAGCCATGACCAGTGACTGGCGGCAGAAATAAACCTAAACCCCAAAAAGAGAGACAGTATATCAGCATGACATGATGTTGTTATTAAAATTAATTAATTAACAATAAATATTTCTCACCAGTGAAAAAGGCTGGATGACTAGTTGTAATTTTCATGGAACCCTCCTTGATGACACCACTGGATGACACCACACACCTAACCATGGTGATATTGTCAGATAGACTAGAAACTGCCACTGTGGAAGTTATGGTGACAGTAACAGTTCCATTAGGATGAGTAGCAATGAGCGTAGTAGAGGTTTCCAAAGCAAAGTGTTTTGTTTCATCCCAGGCGACTATTGGAGCAGGTTGTCCTGTGGCAGAGTAGTAGACAGTTGTGGCAGAGCAGGAGACAGAGAAGAGGGGATGAGTGTCATTGGTTTGCGTCACTAGGAGCTCTTTTGAACAACAGAAAACATAATTCACAGTGAGTACATATCAGCCCATGATCAAATGAATGCATGACAGAGGAAAATTAAAACAACTTCAATGGAAGATGGTCTTTTATATAACATTATATATTACCATTAGTTTGTAGGCAGGTCCTTCCACTGATAGATCCACCTGGGTAAGTATTAAACAGACACTTGTAGCAGCTCTCATTTTCTCTGGACACTCTTCTGATGATGATAGAGCAGTTCTGCAGTCCCATATCTTGAAACACCACTTTCCTCTGAAAGGGTGGGTTAACATTCGGACCAAAACCTTTGTTGTAGGTGGCAATATTTTCAATCCCCCCTGGTGTTTCTTTTTGCCAGGTGACTTGCAACACATCTTTGGGTTGAATGTAGTGATAGGACGCATGAAGGCGAGGCTCAGAGGCTTGCTTTCGAAATATCAACCCAGTTTGCTCAAAGCGAAAGGGCCGAGGCTTGCTTCGGATAAAAAAAATACCATGTGATTGCGAACGTCACAGATTTCGGAACATGCTTGTTTTAAAAGACAAGGCACTTTCCAAATAGTAGAATATAGGGCGTTCCACGCCTTTTCGTCGAGCATAGTCGCTGTAGGTGAACAGAGCCAAACTAACGCGCTTCCCGAAAAGGAAGAAAGAAAATTTGCCTCACGTCATGCAATATTGGGGAGATTGCGGGCGTTCGGTGAAATAGTATAATAAATCTTCAAATCACAAGGATTGTAACTGATCAAAAACAAGGTGATTCAGTTACAATATTGAAAGTTGAGTAGTAATATATTAAAGGAAACAAAATTACAGAAATCACACAGCCTTAAAAATGTTTACATAAACTTTGGGAGAACCAATGCAATAACCAATCAACAATGTTCAAAACTGATCAAGACGTCTACGAGAATTGTGTCCCCGTCTTTTCAATGAGACATCTCTTTTGGCTGTGTTCACTTAACAGAAGGCTAATATTAAATTGTAATAATATACTGTAGCATGTCAGATTGGGAAGAATTTGCATGGATATACATGTACAGATGTGCATGTGGAAACAAAACATCCTCAGGAGGTAAGATATGAACCCATCTACACAAAGCATCTAACAGTTCCCCAACCCACTCAGCCACCAAATCTTAACAGCAAAGACGAGACGCGACGCATTCAGATGTATGATCACCAGGTTATTAATGATGTCCAAAGCTTTGTTTGATCTCTACTGACAGGCCCCAGGGTTTTCCTCCATGCCAAGTTATTTACAAGTGCTTCCCATATATTGTATAGCTAAGTAGCCTATATGAAATTGGTGATCAGATAATAATCTGACATCACTGTCACAGCGTTGAATCCAGTTTTAGTTTAGGTTTTATGTGCCAGCACACTTAATGAAATAATTGTATTTATTTTCCTATGAGTGATGTTAATATTTTCTCTTCCGCAGCCTCAATAATACCAAGGATGCAAACGTTTTTAAATAATTGTTGGTGAGGCGATTGAACCAAAATCTCCGATCGAGGCATGCTTTGAAATTGCAACCCATTCGAATCCAGGCGAAAGGGCCCAGGCTTGCGTCGGTGTAATACCACGTGATTGATGACGACCGAAGCCTCGTTTGATCGCATGCTTTTTCCAAAGCCTCTTTGGAAAAAGCAGGCTTCTATGGTTGTTCGGGGCGGTTCGGTGCCTGAAACTTTCGAACAGCAACCTCTACTGGTCACATTATTTTGTCATTTATTTTAAAAAGTTGTTAACCTTACCAGTCCAGCAATGGCGCAGTTGGTATTGTCGCTTGTTCCTTCTTTTTAACTTATGTTGCAAGATCGAATCCAGATCATGTTTGACTTTTTGAGTGTAAATGATACTGTTTCTTGTTCTTTGAATAATTCGTTTTATTTTGTGTCTTATGACACTCTTGCCTTAATAATACAAAACATTACAACGGATTCATAGCAGAAAAAATGCTAGCTGGAAAGGCAAGAATAACATTGGATTCAAACCAAGCATTTACATTTCTCTTCAGAGAGCACACACCTAACCACTGCGTTGCAAAATCATGTAGGATACTTCGGAAAATACATCTATATCAACATTAAACGTGATATTTATTCCTGATCAGCAGACACCACTGTGCAGTGAGTTTCAAAGCCTCGAGAAATCGAACCGATTTTCGAACCATTATGATGAAAGCCTCAAACGCTTCAGAAAGCCTGAGTTGCCCGTGACTAGTTGAATAAGCGTGCAGCTGAAATTAGCATCTACTCCCAAGGTGACTGTGACAAGCTGTTGTGTTTTCACTAGCCAAGAGAGACCTGCATGAATACATTGAAACCTGATATACTATGTTACAAACTCTCTGTCACATAGAAACAAATTCACAAACATTCAGCCTGGGAATTTTAGCCACACCATCCCATAGCGCTGCACCAGCAACCTAAAACACTTCACAACCTGTGTAAATGTATGTTCATTGAAATGTTCATAGTTCAAAGACATTTAAGACATTTAAGTTGGGAAAGTCTAAAATGTAGACTTTTCCAAGTCTTAAAGGTCTTTAATGTGAAACAAAGTCTCAGGTTTGGTCTCTGTAGCTTGAATGGTTTAACTAAAAGTTACTTTTAATATCCCATTCAATTCAATGAAAACATCCCATTCAAGCCAAAGGAATTTTTAAATGTTTAATAAGTTAAATACTTTAAAAAGTCAAAAGAAAATCCAAAAGCTGAATAGAAAGAAACTATTCAGGACATTCTGTATGTTGTACAGTTTAATGGTGTCTCTAGCTTAAAAGCTGAGGGATGAGTAGTGGTCCAAATAATTATAGGTACAACAAAGATTGAACTTGGGCCATTATTCTATTCTAGCTTCAGTAATATTAATAAGAAATAATCAGAAGTTTGAAAATGGGGACTTTTGCTTTGCAAGCCACTAAACTATATATTTCACTAAACTATACATATATTTCATCACATTCATAATCGTATTTAGCTGTATATCTATAGCGTATATACTTATACCAATTGAATTATAAATTCAGAAAAAAATATAGATATGTATATGTATTTATACTGAACACTTCACATTTAACAAAGTTAATAAATAAAAGCAACGAGGTTACACCTGTTATCTTGTCTCAGAATTTCCATCAGTCATAGTATTAATAAACTATGCACAAACAAATCTGTAGAAAAAAAGTTACTTCATGCTAATGATACCTCAGGTTTAGAATTAGGGTTCGAGCTAGGACAAGGGTTAAGGTAAGGTTAAGGCTTAGTTGTTGAAATTATATCTACCGTAGAGTAGAGCCAATACAGATGGACCATTGGGAGTCTCAAAACGAAGAGTAACCAACAGTATCAGCAATATAATGTACATACAGACAGTAGCCACACAATGCAATATTACATTAATAAAATGTATTAGCTCACCATTAGGGAAGATTATTAGCACAATGAACAGATAGTTGTTGTATGCGGGAGCCGTTTTGAACATTTCCATGTTAAGTAATTACACACTTTTGTCATGAACGATTTAAGCTCAGGGAAATCACAGGCATTCAAGAAATGTATTATATAAAAAAATGCTGAATTGTCATTCAGTAAAAAATATTATGATTCGATAACGGTTTTCCTTCTTTCAAAGCTCAAATGATGACCGCAATTCCAAAATCGCACAGCCTCTGTCCGCATGTCAAAATGATTTTGCGCTCATACTAACTGCGGTGAAGTTAGCTTTATATACCGGGGTAAATTTGGTTTTATGTTCGATTGCCTATGCAGAGTTTGCTTGTTAATAGCGTTCCCGAAAAACCTACAAAGACGACGGCGATATATATAGAATCAGGTAAAGGTAGAGAGCAAGGTACAACCTTTGGTTTGTCGGTTTCGTTCCGTTTTCAAAAAACGATTTTACGTTACTTCAATGGAGGAATATCACGGCTCCGTATTACGGATAAGGCTAAGGGACCGTCTTAAAAGTGCATTTGGCAGAAATCATTGGTTCGACATTTTCTTTCTTCATGCTTACTTAAATTTTTTTCTCCACATTTCTAATTTTAAAAAAGGTGTTAAAGCTAAGCCTAAATCATTATACAGATGATGATAATATCCAAGAGCTCTAAATCCATTTTTACTTTGGTCACTGACCTTCCTTGTCCCAATTCCCCCCTTATAATTGCTGTTTTTCCTTCTACTTTAATTTCTCATTCAAAATTGCATTTTTCTAATAGCTCAAAACCCATATCAGCTAGAGATGTACAGAAAAGTTTGCTATGTTCCTTTACCTGTCCTTACAAAGGTACATCTCTCATTTTCCCCATTATTTATCTTCATTTTTGCAAAAAATGTTTACCTTATGACAACTTTAACATATAGATGCGTTTTACAATAAGCTCCTATCCAGGCGAAATGTACCACTAAAATCAATTGTATATCCACCTATGCCAGTGGTTCTCAAACCTTTCCGGGGGCCTCCCCGGCCGTTCAATGTATTAGATGTAGCCCTGATCTGGCTCACCTGAATCAAGCAGCCAAGGGCTTGATAATTAGTTAACTAGGTGATTCAGGTGTGCTAGCTCTAGGAAACATCTAATACATGGAATGGCTGGGGAGGCCCCAGGAGAGGTTTGAGAAACACTGACCTATGCAATACCATTTTAATAGCTCATTTTCCATATGAGATGGAGATCTACAAACAAGTGTGGTGTGTTCCTGTACCTATCCTCTCAAATGTACACCTATATCTGACAAGTCAATTCTCTGTATTTTATATTAAAAATGTATGTATCAATACAACTCTATTATCAAATATAGATGAACTTTTTAAAATAATTTCCTATCGAGACGACATGTACCTCTGAAACCACATTTATTTTGGTCACTGACCTTCCTCCTCCAGAGGACAGTCCGTGGATTTGCCATTTTCAATTTCGTTAATAGTAATTTTTAATCTACAAACACATGTGGTGTGTTCCTTCACCTTTCCAAAGGGGTGGCACTAGGGGGTGGCTTGCAGTTGCTCAAGCAACCCTAAGAATTGGCAAAGCAACCTCAGAAAATAATAACCATCATTTTTATATTTCCCTTTTTATTGGAAATTGTTCTTTTTGCCATTTTTCGCAGATAAATAGCAGTACAATATCGCGAAGCAACTGCTCAGAATAAGCGAGTGGCTGAGGAGGGTATATCTGCAGACCGCAAGTCGGGGGCATAACTTAATATGGGGGTTCCTTAATATTAAGTTACGCCCATTGAAGGTTTCCATTGGTGGGGTAGTGCATGCGTTTATGAAGGAAGAATTACAGGGTCAATGACGAAGATTTTGGTAAGTGCTTCCATATGACAACCTCTAGCTTTATATTTAGGGATAGTTAACGTATTCACTAAGATCGCTTATCTACTAAATTCTTTGAATCTGAGATTTGAATAGCTTGCCAGTGACAGAACACAGAAAACACGACAACCCTTATAGCTATGTTTAAAGATAGCTAGCTACGCGATGAGGTAGGCTACTTGTTAGCCAGCTCTTCTCAATTAGGGTATGTTATAACTAGCTAAAGATGCATGATGCACCTGTCACTATATGCAAGCATGCAAGATCCATTTATTTTTTAGCTTCATATACACTATGTTGTCATTATTTAGAAATGTAAACATAATAATAATTAGTCATGGCCATCTTCTATGCAGTGGTGTAAAAAGTAGAGGTATTTGGCTGTGTTCACCAGTTTTGGGAAGTTGCTAATGATGAGCTAAATTACCGAAACAGAGTTCATAACTAACCAATGACCTTAATTGATCATTTACAATCTTCCTTTTTATTTTATTGATGACTGGTTAGTTTTGAACTCCCTTTACCTGGTTACTTAGATCTTAATTAAATACTTCCCTAAAGTGGTGAACACAGCTGAACCCAGTTGAGTACTTTTACTTTGTACTTTGTACACCTCTACTTTTATGTGATGGTTGCGATCTTCCATTTCAGTTGCCAAGATGCATTGTTGACCTGGGGGATGCCTGTGTAAATGCCAACACGGGCCTCTTCTGAGACCGGGTACAAGTCCTCACCCCTGAATATTGAGGACATACAGGGTGCTATGCAAATGCTCAGAGAGGCCTCAACTCTAGAGAAAGAACAAGAAGCTTTCTCCCCATTCATATTTTTCTTTAATAATTTTGAAGATATTTTGAAGACATTAATGGATGAAATAGACAAAAGAGGACTTGTGATAATTTTGTGTTTCTCTGTTAATTATTTTTGTTGCTGAGGATACATATTAGCTGTCTTTAAACCATCAGCTAATGCTGGTTTCCACACAACAAAAATTGCAAGATCCAGAAAACACAATATAGTTTCACAAGACAAAGAGACAAGAAATAATCAGTTGTTTAGCAAGAGTAAACTGGACAGTGTTTTGGAAGTGCTCACCTGGCCATACAACATGATAGGATGAAACCAAAGCCTACAGAATCAGGGCAAAGCTGAATACACAGTACATAAAGAAACAGTTTAGTTTTGTCAGTGTTGTAATGAATGTAATGTTGTGAATATTTGATCGGGTGATTAAATGTTTAATTGTCTAACTGGCATATAATTTAATTTTGTATTTTTAGGTTATGCTATTAACTTCATGCTTTTGGAATACATTAATTGACTTTCAGTAATGTCTGTTGTGCTCTTTTGGACCTGTTCTACTTGTAATTTATGTTATTGAATTAACTTTTAGGATATTGCATTCAATTGTCAACTTAACCCCCAAACCCGGTTGCACCTGGGTTTGGGACCAAAAGAAGATAAATGTTCCTGGTGCCCAGTCCTGGCTCTCCCACCCCCCACCAGGACCATGTTGTTTTGTGATTTGGTTGATTTTTTTTTTACACTCATCCAGGCATCTCCACTCATATGTCTACTTCCACACTTCACAGGTCAGTTGTCCTTTGTAGCTTTATATTTTTATTTTTTAATAAACATTTTTGTTACTCCTTTAATGCCAACGTGTGGACTCCCTTGCTTGTCACCATCTAAGAGCCGGGCTGTGACAATATAATCTATAATCAACATGCATCCAATCCATTTTCCTTTTAATGAAGTGATCACTGAATTGGATTGGATTTAGAGTTTGTGTTGATAATGTTCACTAGTTCAACATATGCAGATGCACTGGTTATCTAATTACCAGTTTATTTGACTAGTTAGGTTATTATTGGTTAGATGCTAACTACATTTCCTTGTACTGTCCTTGTTCAATGACAAAGTTTAATCTATTCTATTCAAGCAGCATTTTTCTATTTCTGTATGGGCAACACTTATCCCACTCAGATGCAGGTAATCCCCTGAGAAGTACAAATGGAGTCCCAAAGCACTGACAATGTCACTGCTGGTTTAACTCTTCCTGCTTGTTTAGAGGACAAAGTCAACCATTGAATCAAACACACAGTGTTAAGTCACTCCATGATTTCCATATCAATAATTCCCCAGGTTTCACATGCCCATACAATACTACTCAAACTAACAGTAATTTACTATTTTCAAGTAAAAATGTAAGAAACGGGTGACTTACTGACCATTCATAATTATTCAGACCTCAGTCCTTTATTAAAGACTGGAGATAGTCTTATTAGGTGTCATTCAGAAATGTAATGAAATTATACACATTTGTATGTGATTATGTCTTAGTCCCAGTGCTCATCATACCTCTATCAAAATCATGTACAACATCAGTTATAATTCATGAAGCGACCATAGTCTACACACCCACAACAATGGTTCTGTTGAGTTACATACTAGGATTATGTAGGTACAATGCTGTGAAATGTTATTCTAGACTTTATTTATCAATGTTTTTGTCAATTAATATTTTCATGTCTTAATAAAGGGAATATGAATGAACAAATGTTTATTTTGTTTTTGAAAAAAGATTTGCAACACAAAATACATGTTCACTTACAGGGATGTAAACAAATCTGTGCTAACAATTTTATAGAGATATGTCTGTATAGGACATTTCTGGACACTTTGATTTCAAGTCATTAACATGTTACCGACTCTTGACATGTTGCATTCATATTTCTTTCAATGTAGATTAGATGTTTGCTAGTGAATCCTTGTTTCATGTGGATAGTTTCTGATATCCCTGTGAAGAGTTTGCGCAAGGGTCTGATTTGACTACAAATAGAAAAATAAAAACTATTCAACCCCTCCCTTTCTTCAGGGAACCTGGTCTGAGAGACTTGTCAGCTGATTATTAAGCCCTTGATTATAGATTTGGGAGTGCCTGTTCAGGGCTACAACAAAATTGTTAAGCGTCTGGTCCCTGAAAGTGTATGATACATCTGAAAAACATGAACATTTGAAAACAACATTCTCTACATTAACTTCTGAATTCACTGTAAAGAATACAAAGCTCATTTTAAAAATATTTTATGGATATTGTGCTTATGTAAAGAATAAATGCATTACATTCTGTTTCATAAATAAGTAAACATACAGACAGGTGACAAATTAAAGGAAAAACCTGAATAAATTAGTGGAGGAACATAATGAATGCAGATGCTTCCATACAGGTGAACTGATACAATTAACAACCTATCAGGCTCTGAGGCATGTATAAAAATGCTGTGCAGGCCCAGTTAACCTCGATTTTGGATCAAGTGGGTAAGAGAAAAGGATCTAAGTCACTTTGAAAGAGGGTTCATTAATTGGATGGCACGGATAGCAGGGTCTTCAGTCACAAAGACTGCTCAACTGGTTCATGTTTCATGTTTAGGAACTGTGACAAAAGTTAGATCTGCATTTACATCCATGGGACAGACATCACTAAATAGAGTTTGGAAATGTATGTTAAAATCACACATTCAATAACTGTGATGCTCATGCATTGTTGTGATATGCAAGGAAAAACAACAGTTACTCTTTCCCAGTTTACTGAGAATGTCAATGCAGGACGTGATCAGACTTTCAGTAAGAACAGCCTGTTTAGAACAACACAGAGAAGGATATTATAGTAGGGTTACAGTTCAAAACTCCTCATTACAGAGGTTTTTCCTGTAAATTGTCGTCCATCTAAAACAAAAACAAAGTGTTTCAGTAAGGTGTTGGGCTACGAGACACCAGAACGGCTTCAATGCACCATGGCATAGATTCTTAAAGTTACTACTGGAAGGATGGAACACCATTCTTTCCACAGATATGCCTCAAAGCATGATAGGATGTTTAACTCTGAGGTCGATTGACGCGCGGGCACATCAATGACATTTTTTTTTATTCACTGCTCCGTAACCATAGAAGTTAGATGCTTCATTCTTCTTCCACGTTGATAGGGTTATTTTTCTGCAAATAACAACGTCTCATTTGTGTACTTTCGTCAACCAGAAGCCCCACAATCGCGATCACAAAACCTCTCTTTGAGGCGTCCAGGTCACACATTTTTATTTATTGCTCCAGAACTGTAGAAGTTAGAGGCTTCATTTCTTTTCTGCGGGAACAATGACATTCCGCTGCAAATAACAACACCTTGTTTGTGTACTTTTGTAAACCAGAAGCCCCACAATCGTGATCACAAATATTGATCACCTATAGTCCTTCAGGATTTCAGCAGCAGCCATAACTAATTATACTTGATATTATTCTGTTGTTTAGAAGTCTACAATACATAAACCAATCCAATGGGAAGTCTATCCATGTCACCCCCCTCCCCAAAAGAGAGAGAAAGAGCGAGGGGGAGAGGTGCGTGTCGCACTTACCATGCTCCCAATAAAGTCATTATGCACCTGGATTGCATTGAAGACGCATTCAGTTGCTACAAGCAATTGTTTTGAGAAAAAAGAAATGGCCAAACGGCGAAAGAAGTGGAATAAATGATTATGGAGAGCGAGGATAGTGAAAAGGGGTCTGAACATTCAGACGATGATAAGAATCAGGACGGAATCGACCTATTTATAAAATAGGGTAAGTGTAGCCTAAATGCTATTCTATGATAATGTTTATTATTATTTTGCATTGTTTTAGTGGAATTACTAGGTATATATATGATAACTTGATATAACGGTTTGGTAGCCAGTGGTCAAATGTGCGCCTATGCTGTGATGTGTAGAGTGTCACTGTGAATATAACCATCCAAAGGAAGACTGGACACATCCCTGTTCTAATCTCCACCTCTTCCAGATATGGCACATGTAGGGAATTCCAAAGGAAATAAAGGCACCCCTATTCAAGACACCTGATAAAAAAAACAAATAATCCTCAGAGTTCAAAAAAGGAGGGACTGCCATCTAGTGGTGGCTTTTGGAAGTACAATATGACAGAATAAGTTCAGTGACCCCATATGGGCATTTTCAATGATTATCAGAATGTTTGAGGAAAAAAATGGATGTGGACAAGAGTAAAAAAAATGCCAGGTTCATTTTATTATTTTATAAATTCAAAACCATTCAACTTGTACTTATTCTCAACCCCTGGAGGTATCCAAATGTAATGTAAAACAGGCTACCTATTATATTTTACTATTTTATTTCAATTTATAACCAAAATATGTGCACTTGCGTTTTTACATTTTTCTGACTATTTCACATTATTACTCATGTAAGTGTCTCAAAAAAATTGTTTTCAATACATCCTCCATTGTAGCTGAGGGTCTGCAGAATCCCAGAATATAAAGCACTTCCTTCTACTATAAAGGATTGCCGTTTTAGAAGCCAAAATGTCAAGGTAGTGACAGGCGGATTTTAAAACCCTAGCCCTTAGAGGGTTGCTTAACTGTATAATTCAGTTGCAGTACATAAACCCTTGATTTCTTTAGGTTTTCCCTTTAATTTGTCAATTTGTCTTTTGTATGTACTAGGAAGGCTGTGTTTCTACATTCAACATCCTATGTGGCCTTAATGAATAATAAGAATGTGACTGCTGTTACTAGTTGCTCTACTTAAAGATACATGGGGTATTATGATAAAACCTTTTCAGCCCAATTCATGGTCTTACAGTCGATTTCCTCTTCCATCTAAAACTTGGAATTGCAATTTTCTGAAAAGGCCCAATAAGTAAAAGCCTTTCAGGATTTCATGAAATTACTGTGTATGTGAGCTTGTTTTTATGATTCATGGCATGTTGATACACAACATTAGTGGTTTGCCCTGTAACTCTGCATACATACAATGCAAGTACTATCCATCAAATACAAATGCATGACTAGTGGCTTAGAAATACATGGGCTTGTATATTTCTAAGACAAAAACACTTCTACCCACGTAGGATAGCCTTAGTTAAATGGCCAGATAATAATTTGCTGGTACCGCATCCAATACAACCTGCAGAATTGACTTGTACACAATGTCCGGTAAAAATGATCTGAATGACTGCGTTAACTACACTATGTACATTAGATAGCTAGCTACCCAGCCTCTTACACCTGAGTCTAGTGCACGCCACGCTCCAAGGTGCAATACCAGATGAGTCTCGCGGGAATAGTAGATAAAACATTACCATGCTTGATGTAAATAAAATGAACGCGACCTGTTCGACAGCCCCTCCCCTTTCCCCGCCTACGTTTACTAGGCTTGTTTCCCGATTTCCCTGTAGTAGTGATGGGCAACTGAGGCTTTCTGAAGCGTTTGAGGCTTTCATCAAAATGGTTCTAAAATCTGTTCGATTTCTCAAGGCTTTGAAACTCACTGCACAGTGGTGTCACCTGTTGGTCAAGAATAGATATCCAATGCTGAATGATCATATAGACGTCTTTTCCACGTTATCCAACATGATTTCGTAGCGCTGTGGTAAGGCATGCGCTTTCCCAAAGGTAAATTGTAATGCCCGGTTCGTATGCCTTGTTCTTCTTGCCTTTCCAACTACCATTTTTCAACTCTGCATCCGTTCTAATGTTTTCTATTAATAAGGCAAGAGTGTCATAAGATACACAAAATAAAACAAATGATTATACAATACCTACAAGCCTGCATTTTCCGAAGAGGCTTTGCAAAAAGCATGTGACAAACGAGGCTTCAGGCGTCATCAATCAAGTGGTATTACACCTATTCAAATCTCGGCCCTTTCGTATGGATTAGAATGAATCGACATTTCAAAGTAAGCCTCGATCGGAGAATTTGGTTCAATCTCCTGATCAAAAATAATTAAAAAACATCTGCATCCTTGGTGTTATTGGGTAGTCATGGGGAATCAAGGCTTTCTGAAATATTCAAGGCTATCGTCAAATTGGCCGAAAAACGGTTAATTCTCTCAAGGCTTTTAAACTCGCTGCACATTGGTGTTTGCTGATCAGGAATACATATCACATTCAATGTTGCCATAGATGTATTTTCCGCAGTATGCTACATGACTTTGTGGCGCAGTGGTTAGGTGTGGGCTTTTAAGGTGACCAGTAGAGGTTGCTCTTTGAAAGAACCGAATAACCACAGAAGCCTGCATTTTCCAGACAGGCTTTGGAAAAAGCACGTGATCAAACGAGGCTTCGGACGTCATCAATCAAGTAATATTACATTGACGCTATGATCGAGGCAAGCCTCGGCCCTCTCGCATGGATTAGAATGGGTTGAAATTTTAAAGCATGCCTCGATCTGAGAATTTAGTTCAATCTCCTAATCAATAATAATTTAACAACATTTGCATCCTTGCTATTATTGAGTAGTGATGGGATATCAAGGCTTTCTTAAGGTTTTCTTCAAATTGGCGGAAAAACTGTTAATTCTCTCAAAGCTTTTAAACTGACTGCACAGTGGTGTCTGCTGATCAGGAATAAATATCACATGTTTAATGTTGATATAGATGTATTGCAATTTCAAAGCATGCCTCGATCGGAGATTTTGGTTCAATCGCCTGACCAACAATTATTTAAAAACGTTTGCATCATTGGTATTATTGAGGCTGCGGAAGAGAAAATATTAACATAACTCATACGAAAATAAATATAATAATTTCATTAAGTGTGCTGGCACGTAAAACCTACACTAAAACTTCAGTTTTGAACATTGTTGATTGGTTATTGCATTGGTTCTCCCATTTTCTAATGCAATATTTTGATGCAATATAATTGTATGTGTATGATGCTGTGGAAGAATTTTAGAGAAAAGGTTCTTTGGCTATATAGTTGCTAGATGCTTTGCACTGTGTTTGCAAAGTTTATGTAAACATTTTTAAGGCTGTGTGATTTCTGTAATTTTGTTTCCTTTAATATATTACATAGCGTTCTCAACTTCCAATATTGTAACTGAATCATCTTGTTTTTGATCAGTTACAATCCTTGTGATTTGAAGGTTTATTATACTATTTCACCGAACGCCCGCAATCTCCCCAATATTGCATGCTGCGAGGCAAATTTTCTTTCTTCCTATTCGGGAAGCGGGTTAGTTTGGCTCTGTTCACCTACAACGACCATGCTTGACGAAAAGGCGTGGAACACCCTATATCCTACTATTTGGAGAGCGCCTTGTCTTTTAAAACAAGCATGTTCCCGAAATCTGTGACGTCCGCAATCACATGGTATTTTTTTTATCTGAAGCAAGCCTCGGCCCTGTCGCTTCCAGCAAACTGGGTTGAAATTTCGAAGCAAACCTCAGAGTCTCGGCTTCATGTGTCCGATCACTAGCCTTTGTTCATGCGCCTGTGTCCTACACTAGTACAGTGAGGGGAAAAAATTATTTGATCCCCTGCTGATTTTGTACATTTGCCCACTGACAAAGAAATGATCAGTCTATAATTTTAATGGTAGGTTATTTGAACAGTGAGAGACAGAATAACAACAAAAAAAATCCAGAAAAACGCATGTCAAAAATGTTATCAATTGATTTGCATTTTAATGAGTGAAATAAGTATTCCACTCCTCTGCAAAACATGACTTAGTACTTGGTGGCAAAACCCTTGTTGGCAATCACAGAGGTCAGACGTTTCTTGTAGGTGGCCAGGTTTGCACACATCTCAGGAGGGATTTTGTCCCACTCCTCTTTGCAGATCTTCTCTAAGTCATTAAGGTTTCGAGGCTAATGTTTGGCAACTCAAACCTTCAGCTCCCTCCACAGATTTTCTATGGGATTAAGGTCTGGAGACTGGCTGGGCCACTCCAGGACCTTAATGTGCTTCTTCTTGAGCCACTCCTTTGTTGCCTTGGCCGTGTGTTTTGGGTCATTGTCATGCTGGATATCCATCCACAACCTATTTTCAATGCCGTGGCTGAGGGAAGGAGGTTCTCACCCAAGATTTGACGGTACATGGCCCCATCCATCGTCCCTTTGATGCGGTGAAGTTGTCCTGTCCCCTTTGCAGAAAAACACCCCCAAAGCATAATGTTTCCACCTCCATGTTTGACTGTGGGGATGGTGTTCTTGGGGTCATAGGCAGCATTCCTCCTCCTCCAAACATGGCGAGTTGAGTTGATGCCGAAGACCTTGATTTTGGTCTCATCTAACCACAACACTTTCACCCAGTTCTCCTCTGAATCATTCAGATGTTCATTGGCAAACTTCAGATGGGCCTGTATATGTGCTTTCTTGAGCAGGGGGACCATGCGGGCGCTGCAGGATTTCAGTCCTTCACGGCGTAGTGTGTTACCAATTGTTTTCTTGGTGACTATGGTCCCAGCTGCCTTAAGATCATTGACAAGATCCTCCCGTGTAGTTCTGGGCTGATTCCTCACCGTTCTCATGATCATTGCAACTCCATGAGGTGAGATCTTGCATGGAGCCTCAGACCAAGGGAGATTGACAGTTCTTTTGTGTTTCTTCCATTTGCGAATAATCGCACCAACTGTTGTCATCTTCTCACCAAGTTGCTTGGCGATGGTCTTGTAGCCCATTCCAGCCTTGGACAGCTCTTTGGTCATGGTGGAGAGTTTGGAATCTGATTGATTGATTGCTTCTTTGGACAGGTGTCTTTTATATAGGTAACAAGATGAGATTAGGAGCACTCCCTTTAAGAGTGTGCTCCTAATCTCAGTTTGTTACCTGTATAAAAGACACCTGGGAGCCAGAAATGTCTTTGAATGAGAGGGGATCAAATAATTATTTCACTCATTAAAATGCAAATCAATTTATAACATTTTTGACATGCGTTTTTCTGGATTATTTTGTTGTTCTTCTGTCTCTCACTGTTCAAATAAACCTGCAATTAAAATTATAGACTGATCATTTCTTTGTCGGTGGGCAAACATACAAAATCAGCAGGGGATCAAATAATTTTTTCTCTCACTGTACAACATTACAGATGTAGAGCTATTCCGATTAAAACAGCCATTTTCACCGTCTCTAGCACAGTACAACCACCTGTTCAATCTGCTATTAATCATCACTAAAGGTAAACTAATTATATTATTCTGCAATTGTCAGCTTTTTTCCCTCCCAAATGTGGTGAAATCCAATGTTGTGATTAATGCACCGCTTCATATCAGAAACTCCCACCAGTCTTGGGACAGTTGTTGCTGATATTATTCCAAAGCGAGAAGACGTAACCGTATTCTATTACTAACCCTTCAAACCCTGATGGTGCTGGCCAGTTGCACCACCCTCTGTGACTCCTTAGGATTTGAACTCTGGTTTGGAAATGTTGCAGTTAACTGTGAGGCTGTGACTATTTTTATTGACACACCATTGATGTTTCTGCTGATTTTCTTCATGAAATGTGCTCTCAATATTGTTCAAACCAGTTTACTTCACCAAATTCATAATTGAATGTATCTAGTGTGTATTAAATTATATGGATATAATGTATATATAACTGTATAACATATTAATTGATTAATGTTTATGTTTCAATCAATCAATCAATCAAATTTATTTATAAAGCCCTTTTTACATCAGCAGTTGTCACAAAGTGCTTTTACAAAACACCCGGCCTTAAAACCCCAAGGAGCAAACAACAGTAGTGTTGAATTTCAGTGGCTAGGAAAAACTCCCTAAG
>JACXGI010015026.1:0-10468 GCA_016801175.1 Esox masquinongy
AATCCTTTAACAGCAGGGTTGAAGAAAAAGGACACCCCACTTCACCAGCCACGAACTCAGCATTGTCCATCCCAGATAAGGAGGGACCCTGGCTGAACGAAGTCAGGGGGGGTTCTTGATGTGGTAGAAAGACCCAGGGGGGTGAAGGCTCTCTAGGATGATGTGGTAGAAAGACCCAGGGGGGTGAAGGCTCTCTAGGGTGATGTGGTAGAAAGACCCAGGGGGGTGAAGGCTCTCTAGGGTGATGTGGTAGAAAGACCCAGGGGGGTGAAGGCTCTCAAGGATGATGTGGTAGAAAGACCCAGGGGGGTGAAGGCTCTCTAGGATGATGTGGTAGAAAGACCCAGGGGGGTGAAGGCTCTCTAGGATGATGTGGTAGAAAGACCCAGGGGGGTGAAGGCTCTCTAGGATGATGTGGTCTGGGGCAGGGGAACCACAAATTAACTATGTCATCTTACTCCTACACTTCTACAGCCAGATGTAAACAATTACATCACTGTGCTATTTTTAGCTGCACTGATCCCTCCCCCCCCCAGGGACACTGCATCGAATTTCAAAGATACTACACAGGGATTGATTACCTTCGAAACACCTTGATGTCTTCAGAGGCAAGAGATAAACAAAGGATTGAGCCCATGAAGTTGTGACCAAAATGGTAACAACCAAGCAAGTTGATCTCAGTTCACCAGCGCCCCCTGGTGGGGCTGCCACACCATGACCAGAGTAACATCCCTGATTTAAGTCTTGTCAGAGTCACTCTCCTTCAACCAGAGGATTGAGGTGACTTGCAAGTCCAACTACCAGAATAAATGTAAGATGGTTGGTTGGCAAACCACGGCAGCCAAGCATCTGCAGACGGATCACTAATATGGAGCACATAAAAGAGCTCTTACTGGTCCATCTAAATGATATAGGGTTTGCCTGACCCTGAACCAGTGGTTACATGACATCATATCAGTCATAGGTCACAGCAGATTGAAATGGGTGTTGCAGGTTTTAAGTGGCTCAATTAGTCAACGGTTCAAATCCGTTGAGAGACCAGGATGAAAAACCATGCATTTACTCGTAAGGCCATTTTGGTATGAGCATTATGAACATTATGAAACGCAAAATTATGTTGTGAGAAAACTAGGGACCAATCAGAAGACAGATGGAAGAAGAGCTGCTCAACTACTGAAGAGACGATTAACTGTTGTAGAATCAACTCCGGCAACAGCGCTATCCA
This sequence comes from Esox masquinongy, assembly GCA_016801175.1. Classification (NCBI taxonomy): domain Eukaryota; kingdom Metazoa; phylum Chordata; class Actinopteri; order Esociformes; family Esocidae; genus Esox; species Esox masquinongy. The sequence goes on from JACXGI010015026.1 coordinate 1,226, forward strand.
GGCGTCAACATTAACGATGGTCCGCTGGCCCGGGGCCTGTAAGACCTAACGTCGGGCCAGTAGACAAAGGGGGCCAGTGTTCAATTTCCCCATTTAAATTCATAGTATTGTATTAAAACGTTAGCTTTTCATCTTTGTCACTCTTCCCGCTTCGATTTTCGCTCGTTCTCGCATTAAAATGCGTCTGTGGCGCATTCGTCTTTTTTACCAATAATATTCAATGCCTCGTCTGTTTTGACCAATCATAGTTCATAATGCATTCTAGAGCAGGACCCAAATATAGTAACGTACCAGGCAAAGCAAATGCGCTCAATTTTGTTTTCGTGGAAAGAACAGGTTCCATGGGTTGAAAACGATAACAGCAAGGTACACATGTACTGCCGTTCATGTTGTGCGTTCCCGACGGAAAGCCGATAAGGCAGGGGAGCGAACAACTACCGAAAACCTGCTCTTAAATCCCTGCAGCATGTCGCGTATATTGTGGACAAACGGGCTGTTGACAACCCCGCGGCTGCATCAATGAAGGTCTTCCAGCTCCGAATGAATGAGGTGGCGCGTAGCCAAATTGAAAAACTAATTACGACCGCCTATCATGTTATGAAGTGGGAGAAACCATTCACGGACTACTTCCACGGCATAGTCCATTGAATACGGATAGAGAAACCATACGGACATGGCTTGTCGACAGTAAGTGTCATGTTAACTACGCCTGCCTAAGCGCTTGTTAGCAGTGACACACATGAAGCCACTCAACCAACTAGTGCAGGTACTGTATTGCGCCATATTTATGTTACCATAAATATATTAACGCAGTTATTTTATTTTCATGCTTTTGTCCCATCAAATAAGCAAGCATCTTTATGAAAAGTTGATAATGATATTTATAGTAGCTAATATTTTGATAACATTTATTAAAACGTAATGATGTGCATTGCATCATATTTATCTAAAGCAATTGCTTTTATCAGCTCTCATGACTCAAATTACATTCAAATCTGTGGTATAAATCAATATTCTGATGATATGATATTTACATACTATATATCAGTAAAATTAAATTAAATTGTTTTTTTTTTTAAATCAGTTCAGGCCAGTAGATTTCAGACCAACTGGCCCCTTAAGACCAGTGAGAAAAAAAGTTAGAGTTGGACCCTGTACTATCACATTACAGACCACCCAGTCCAATATCAAACACAGGATTAGTGGAACTCACATTACAGACCACCCAGTCCAATATCAAACACAGGATTAGTAGAACAATCACATTACAGACCACCAAATCCAATATCAAACACTGGATTAGTTGAACTATCACATTACTGACCTCCCAATCAAAACACAGGATTAGTGGTAAAGCCAAACAAAACAAGTGGACTAGCCTGTGTAATCCCTGGAATACATCAGACCCGGGAACTTTGGCTCGCAACGTTCCCGCCCCTTTTTGGGGGACAATAAACGACACTCGCCATAGACATTCATGTGAAATACCAGTACAGAACAACACTAATAGAGAACCACCAGAATTGATTAGTTTATAAATTACCCAAAATATATTATGTCAAGTCAATATATGTCCACTATGCCTGCCATAGAACGCGCAAGACACATAGAAAACATTATGTGGTCCATCTTAAATCATGTCCATTCAGTCTCCCAGCATCAAACTGGTGCAATAACCCCACTCTATGGCCAGAGGTGTCCTACCCGGACATCTATTAATACCTTACTCAGTCTCCAGGTAAACAAACCTACTCTGGATGACGTATTACCGGTCTAACGTGTGGCATGATTATGTCATTCCAATATGGTGCGGGCATGGCTGTGGTGGACCATGGTTAAATACCTGGGCCTTAAAGGGAGTCGAGAACTTCTAGAGTGCTTTGTTAGGCCCGTTGCTATAACCAGTTAAATTCTGACAAAAACGTTGCGTCCATTTCTACGCTGGTTGCTTGGTTTCATTTTCCCAAGTAGTTTGCGTAGGGCTCGTAGTAGTACGGTGTACGGTTATTTTTTACCTCCTAAGCGCTCGCTCTTCGCGCTAGTAAATCAGTATCCAAGGAAAGTTATTTACCCTTGCTGGCTAGCTTGTTTGCGTTGTTAAAGTAAACACGTTATGTTTCCTGCTATAACCTAAACCAAAATCGCTTTAGCAGGGCAACTGTCGGAGAAATAAGCATTTGAGAAGCATCACTGTCGGGAAAATGTGCGTTGTTTACCTACTAGAGCTTAATGATCTCTAAAAATCGTCTCCGTAGCTCGTCAAACCGTTGATATAGCAACGGACGCTACAAGTGCTTGAATCCAACGGTGACGCGGAGGGGGTCGTTTTTTGGCAGGCGGACAGCATTTTTAATGACAGGCCCCTCCCTGCGTGACACAAAGTCACGCTGTGTCAATGCCCTCTTGCTCCTCCTGGATAATTGTTGTTAATTGGTTTACATTCCACCAGCGTGCCTACAGACTACATCACCCCAGCCAGCACGCAGTGTTCATCGGGCCAGCTGCTGGATCATTGACGTGGGGCAGGTTGTGTGTACGCACATGTGCTGGAGAACACACATCACACACCTGTTGCTGTTTTTAAATCAAGGAATTAGAGCCAGGTACAAATCCAGCATGAGATTTGTGACTCCAGTCACCTCATGATACAGGCAATTGCCTGTGGTCGTTGGGACTTCAAGGTGTATCAGGATCGGGGGAAAAGGTGTATTAATTGAAGTTGTAACCTGTGAGTTTGCCCTCAGGGAGGCCTAATTACAGGTCATGTGTCATGCAGTGTCCTGTTCACAGCTCAGTTCCACCATCAGGTCTGACCTCCGCTTTCCCCCTTATAACCCTATAAATAGTCACGAGGTCCAGCCGTGAGCTCCCCGGTCACACCCTACCACCCTGGTCTAATAATGCGCACGCACAGTGTACCAGGAGGCACCCTCTTCCATATATGTCCACTTCCGATAACCACACAGCACTATTTAGGGGTCAGGGTTCCATTTAGGAGACTGCACGTGTTCTAACGTAACCGCAAATCATGACTCACCACCCGGGGAGTAGCGGTTAACAGGACAGTACCACTCATCTGTGCAACACGCCTGATCAACATTCCCATAAATGGAAGTAAGGAGTTAAACAGCCAGCAGACTCTATACAACAGGTGTCCATGTCAACAAGACCAACACAGACGAATGAAACGGCTTCAACAAAACAGTAAATACTTCATATTAATGTCACTGCCATGGTTTGTGTAACCGTTTCACCAACACCTTGACATCTCTATTGATATCATATATTAACATGGATAACCGTTTAACCATCACTGTGACATCTCTATTAATATTGCCTATAAACAAGTGCCTACCGTGATGTGTAGAACGGCTGAACCAATATAGTGAAGTCTGTAGTAACATTAAGTGTAAGCGTCATTTACCTTTGAGCAGGGCGACTCTGTTTTGAGGCTCGTTCAGTTCATGGTCATCCATGTTTCCGTCTACAGAGAGAAATTAAGCGAAAGTCCAGCAGAAAAACAGAAAGAAAGAGAGGACAGAAAGTATTCACAGTGAACACAAAGCTGGGCCAGACCAGAACAAACTGATCCACACAGAGAGACATTAAAATAGATAAAATCAATACTCTAATTGTGATTGGACACAAGTAACTTGGCATGCTATACTGACTATGTCAATAAAAACTGTAAACAGAAAGGTACATAGACATCACCAACATGGCTTATCGGTAAAGACTAACTGATGTGATAAATATACCAAGAACATAGTAAATCAACCAAATAACCCCTCTTAAAAATTACAAGAAATGTAGCCTGTTAATGCCGATAAAAATTAAAGAGTTAGTTACCGGAGGTGTCGTCACTGCTGCGATCTTTACTGGGGCTCAGAGTATCAGACATATCAGTCTCTTTAGCATCCAGCTGGTTTTCTAGACAGACCGGGAGAGACCATTCAGACCAGGAGAGACCATTCAGACCAGGGGAGGCCAACTGACAACAGTGACCTGACATGAGCATTACTGAGCTGAAACCCCCAAAATATAGACCCAGAAATCCTAATGTCATGAAACAGACACCATGCCAATGTCTAAATCCAGACATTAATATATCAAGAAAGGCACACATGAACCCCCCCTGTTGACAGGGTTGGTTTGCTCCTCTTACTCCCAGCCTCCTCTTCACCACAGATGGTCATACCCCTGGCCGCACCCCCCCAGGGGTACTGGGTTATGGGTACGGTTGCGCCACATGGCTAAAATAGCTGGGTCTTTTGTTCTGTCCAGTGGGGTTCTGATGTCAGTGATCCACACAGCCGCCTGGGGTTAAGGGCTAATACAAGCTGTTTGGAAACTAAACAATAGTCGCTATGCACTCTGGTATTTGGACCGAGACGGCAAACTGAGCAGGGTGACACTGAGTCACACAGCAGGACAAATCGGAGGTTAGGGCGATAGTGTTCAGGACAGGCCTTCATTACAGGCCCAGGAGAGAACCAGCAAAGGAGCAAAGAAGATAAAAACAGATCTTTATTTTGATCTTGTAGACTAAATTGGGTGTTGTGTGCGTCCCAGGGGGATTTGGGAGGCAAGTTGCCTCTACATCTGCACCTCTGACATTTGCTCAACCTCTCAGAAACTGCCAGAACACCGGAAGACATTAAAGTTCATCAGTTCTCTGTGCCGTAAATAAATCATTTCTATAGCACTATCAAAACAGTAGAAGAATCCAAATGTAATACATCCCCAAGAGCTGCCTAGCAACAGTTGGCTACCTCAACCAGGAAGTCTTTAAATGGATGCACCCTCCAAAGATGTGGAGGGTCAGCGAGATTGACTGATGGACAATCTTGTAAAGCAGTGCTAGGCAACCATGTCCTGAAATACCAAAGTTCATGCAAGATTTAGTTTCAACTAACAAAAAACACACTGAGCCACTTCACTAATTGATTAGTGATTGGCTGAACAGAAAGCAACTGATCTTCAAAGTGGTTAAATTAAGACACGCCCCCCCAGAATCAGCCTGTCCCCATGGTAGTGGGCTCCCTGGGAACTGCCCCTGGATACAGAGTGGGGCAGACACTGACCTCTCCATAGCAACGTCATGTTTGCTATAGTCACTAACAAAACAAAGACACAAGCCAGGATTCACTCTTCACAGGAGCCATAAACACAAGCAGTGTGTTGCTTTGTGACTCAGATTAATCTCCCGGTTCAGCCGGTAGAGACCGGCCATCATCTGGTCTGCAGGCCCAAGCGGTGACAGCAAGCCAGGCGCCACTAAAACCAACTGTGACTCAGGATGCCCACTCCGGAAGAACAATACCTGGTACCTCCACAGGGTGGCGCTGTCAGACATATTACAGTTAAAAGCAATCTACTGTATAAAGAGAGCGGTTTTTACCTTTGAGTCTGTCAGGACTGGCCAGGCTATCCTCTTCTGCTGTCTGGTTGTTCTGCAGGTGGGCATCGATCACCTCTGAGAGAGTTAGAGAGAAGACGGGAGTGATTGACAGAAAGCAGCAGTCAGATATAGTAACTACCTAGAGGATGGGGGTGCCTGAAAGCTGACTGAGTGGGAGGGCGATCTTTTGGATTACACTGAATAAAACCGTTTTGAAGTGGGCTCAGTCTACTGACTGATCATCTACCACAACACATGTCTTCTGCATCCAAGCACCAATAGGTTGTAATGTTGCAGTAGGACAGCTATTATCTGGTAAGCTTTTGTTTTGTAGTATGAAGAGTCTAAAAAGCTAGACAAGATCCATTGGACAGGTTTTTGTTCACATTATCAAACGTCAGAAATACTTCTCTGTTAGGAACCACACCTTGCAAATATTTCATTAAAGTAATACATTTGTTAGTTAGGAAAAAATAGGCAGAACCAATTTTGCCTTGCCGGCTCTGGAATACAACCAAGACGCGTCCTGGTAACTGGTGGATTTCATTACCACGTGTGTAAGGACATCAACAGAACAGACTGACACCTTACCATCAAAGTTTGCCAGCTTGTGCAACGACGAGCCAACTGCTTCTTTCAACTGCTTCACAGCTGTAAAGGAAAAAAATAAATAGCTGTTCAACGAAATTACAACTCCTCTATTGCATCCTTGATCTGAAATCACACCACCTTCCATGTGTGGAAAAAAGTATGGCCGTTTTACCCAGAGCCCAGGGAAAAGCTGAGTGTGTCATTTATTCTACCATCCATCTCCAAAACCTGTTCTAACTTGTTTTGAGTTGCAGGAGTTCCCCTGGTTTTGTCATTGCAAGGATAAAAGCATCTGATAAATAGCACATACTGTTTTATTTTAACAGGAAATCTTATTTTTAAAGGGGAACAACGATGAATATGTAAAATTTGTCTAAGTTCAAGTGCTTGTAGTGCTTGCTGGACTGTCTCTATATGCATGCAGCCCTGTCACTCAGGGAGAGCAGGGTTTAGCTAGCCTGAGTACAGCGCTTTCCTAACGTTTCCACAGAAGGCATGTGGACTAACTGTACATGTCAACTAGCCATCTTTGGAGATGTTAGAACAGGCAAAATGTAAAACCCTCAATTGACAATTATTACATGAAATTTGTTTTGCATGTACCAAAATCGATTGGGGTTTCCCAATTTTGTATTTTCGTTGACAGCACATTCGTTTTTCACGTAGATATTCATTATTCCACAAGATTCTATCAAGTGTCTTTAGCTGAGAGGTGAGCAATATAACCAGATGACGCTGAACTCAAGCTAGCTCAACCGTGCTCTCCAAGCGACCCTGCTCTCCAAAAGAGAGACAGTCCAGCAATAACGTCAAGCAATTTATGAACTTAGACAAATTGTAGATATTTGTTGTTACTCCCCTTTAAGAACAACATATTAAAGCTATTTAGTGTTAAACAACAATTTAGATGAACACAACACCACCAAACCAAGCCGCATGATGTCAGAATGTAGCATTACAAACTGGCACAGATGTAACAATTGGCATCATCAGTAACAGCTAAACTACAAGACCCATCATGCAACAGGAAAGGTAAAACCCCAACAGAAGAACCAAAACGTGGAGGTTGCGATGGCATGCCGAAAACAAAGCGTAAATGTCTCAACACATGAAAACAAAAAACCATTGAAAGGGATATTTTTGATAGTGAAAATAACACTAACATCTCCCGTGGTCTGCCTTTGGATCTGCTCTGCACGGCTAAACATAAAAACTACTACGTCAACGAAAATACAAAACTCTAGCAAAAATACTCCGCAATATAGTAGAAACTAATCGGGCTGCAAAAAATTAACCTGTTACGAACCAATCTTCTAAACTATTAAACGATTCCAGTATCAAGCCATCAAAAGGACAACCTACTACTAACCCAAAACCCTTTGACCAGGGCGGTTCCCTTGACAACAGTAGAAGTGTTGTCAAGGGAACCAACATGGATGGCAGTCCAGACCACAGTAAACCAAACACCTTAGCAGGATAGAAATGGCCAGCATGGTGTTCCTTGTCAATGTGGTTATTCCTCTACAAACAGTAGCTTGGGGGGAGGGGGGGGGTCTCCCAATTACAGATCAAAGATCAGCTGAAGTAAAAACCTTGATCATGAAGTAAGATCAATGAAGGGGCATGTTTAGCCCTGAGCAACAGGGATAATAAACATCCTCATCCACAATGTCCAGGTGAGTGTATGTATTAGTGGAACAGCCTGGCTGCTTGCTATCTGAACTTGTATTGGGAGATCTTTGAGGGAATATAACCAGCACCATATCATCAGTCAACAGCAACTGGGTTACATTTTAAAATACTGAGGAAAATATCTACCTCAGCAATCTGATACATCAGTCCGAGCATGAATGGAGCTAAACAACAGATAAATCACCTCCTTCCACTCCAAATTAAGCGCTCCACCAGAAACCAAAAGGATACTTGTTAAAAAAAAAAAAAACAGACAAGGTAAAAATAAATCTTCAGCACATCCCTTGGAAGTGGCTCTGTGTAGCTGTCTGCTAAATCCCTAGAATCTTAATGGAAAATGAACTGGAAAATGAGTCTACTATAATTCTGACTACATTAGCCAGGCAGGGTTAAGTAAGGCTGTGATTTTATTACAAAACTGCTGTTCAACTCTGAATTGGACATGCAGATTACTCTGACAGCATTTTGACGGGTAAGGTAATGGTAGAACAATATGCTCAACATCAGTAAAGCCGAACGTCAAATGAATTAGCAGAGGGAAAAATGTCTTAGCCTTTTTCTCCAGACATAAATGAGCACTTCATTCAGACAGAGGGCAGAAAATCAATAGAGAAGCTACAGGTACAGCAGAGACCAATATAGATAACCACCCAGCATCCGCATTTAGAACAATAATAGGAATATACTGACTGACACGAGCCCTGGGTGGAGAGCTGAGGTCTATTAATAAGGCTATGATTTGATTAGAGTCAGACAACAGTGGAAAGAATGCCGTGATGTCGTCGTCCTCTTTAGGGACACTCACTCTGGCCCTCTATGTGCTGGTTGATTACAGCGGTGCAGTCTCCTCCACACTCTTTAAGAAAATGGTCTAACAGAGGAAGAAAAATCTACCATTAAATATGAGTCCTCAGGTCAGTTTTAACCTAAACGAACATGCACATGGAGTGATAACACACAGCCGAGGATGGCATTTTACTGTAAGGCCCAGAAACAGGATGCATGAGACATCCACAGTCCATTATGCCAACATCTTGTAAGGCAGCAACAACAGGTTGGCCAAACAAAGATTTGGACCAGCCTTTCAAGGCTTCCTAGCAAGGAACAGGACGAATTGTATAATATTTTAAAACAGCTTCAGTCCAGATGACAGCTGATGTTACAGGACAGGTTGACCGGGGGTTAGGATGACAGCTGATGTTACAGGACAGGTTGACCGGGGGTTAGGATGACAGCTGATGTTACAGGACAGGTTGACCGGGGGTTAGGATGACAGCTGATGTTACAGGACAGGTTGACCGGGGGTTAGGATGACAGCTGATGTTTGAGCACACATCAGTTTAATGTTTAGTTCATTAGAGGGCTTTCTGTGTCAAGGACTCATTGGTTTAATGGTTTACATTAAAGCAAAGGTAGTGTGTAGGAATACAGCAATGGAGATAAATGAAGAGACCAGTTTTCTGTGGACTTTCATGCAATTATTATAGGTCTACTGTTTCCAGTAATGTACAACGATGTCATGTGATGAGAGAGGGAGCAAACAAAAGGGAGGAAGTGAG
>JACXGI010015027.1:0-18020 GCA_016801175.1 Esox masquinongy
AAAAACTTGTCCACATGCACACACACACACACACACACACACACACACACACACACACACACACACGCGTGTTTGAAGGGCTTGAACATTAACTCTGGGCGTGTTTCAACAGGCTCCTTTCCCATTTCCCCTACGTTCCATAGGGGTGACCGCGGGGTCTTTGTCCTGTGCTTCCCGAAGGAATGTGTCGTCCGGGCTTGTTTGCCGGTGACATTCCGAGTCCTTCCGTGAGATGGCTCGGGGGCCTAACGTTGGGCCTCCTGTGCGTGTTGCCGAGTCCGTCCCCTGTGCCTGTGTGCGTCCGTGTGACACGCTCTCTGGTTGCACTGCCGTCTTCTCCCCTGGCCCCATGGCCAGAATTACAGTCAAACTGACCCTGACGCTCCAGCCCACCGTCCCTCTGGCAGTGTGGAGCTGCTCCACCTCAGTGAGCCGCGATCGGTCCTCAGTGGAAATGTCCTCTCCAGAGGGAAGCTGTCTACAACGGTTAGGGAGCGCCGCAACAGCTGGATTCTCTTGCTTGGTGTCCGAGTTTGTCGTCAGCCTTTCCAAACAGGACCTGACAAACTCTTACTCTCTCGTCGCACTTGGGTTTTCCGTCTTCATCCGCGTGTTTCTGGCAGAGGGCATCCATCACACGTCAGTTTCGAGTATGACATCTAGATTTGGGTCAGGTTAATGCAAAGGAAGTAGGAGGGATGAGGTACTGTAGGTTAGCTTGAACCTTAATGCATTAAACGGCCACTTCCGCATTCCCTTTAACTGTGAATCTGTATAAGGACTCAGCTGTAGCAGCAAAATCTGCTATGAACCTCCTTTAGTAAAATGCTGCCTGGCACTGTCAGCGACTGGGGGCTAGTCCTTTACCTGACTAGTTAGGTTTTCATGGGGTCAGTTGACACCTTCAGCCAAGAGATTGTTTCCCAGGCAGCTCTAGTTACCTGTGACCTCAACAATTGACACTTAGATGGCTTAGTGCCTCCCATTCCAGTGTGCCCGGGAAAAACATCTACTCGCTTAACTACCGTGCATCACTCTCCAAGTACATGGACATCTCTGTCGGGAACGCAGACTTCGGTTTAAGCTTCTTCTGTTGTCCCACTTATGTTCACTTTGTATTGTGCTATTCGTCAATTCGCCAGCGGATCGAACTCTGCAGAAATGATCGCTGCGCCGAATGTGTCCCGAGATGGTCCTGTCTTGACCTTGCAGGCATCCCAGCTACCACAAGGAGTTGTGAAAGTGCCTTCAGACATTCCACCAGCCCACCCTCCATTTATGTCTCATAGCAAGCAAGCCAAATTTATCCAAGCTAGCAAGTTTCTGTTAGTTAGGGCCCTTTAACACCCCCCGAAAAAAATTCTCGACTGAATGTCCCAGCATGCACTAAAATAATTAAAAACGGCAACTTGTTACCACACACTATCCCGTGATCGGTGATACAACATTCATGTGTTTGCACACTGTTCAGTAGCCTGTTAGATGGCATCAAATGTGAGCATGAGCGGAAACTTCAGGGAAATCTTAATGGGCCTTGTAGAATTGGCAGCGTTCGATAAGCTGTGCAGGTGAAGACTTGGACACTGATGGATGCTTATCACTGCTATCAGACGTGTGGAACTGGCAGAATGTGACGTGCCCCGCTGTGCACGTGGGGGTTTGGACACCGATGCATATTCATTACCGCTGCCAATCTCAGAACGTCGCTCACTCCCGGCTAAGCTGACCGGACAAATGGAAGACGAATGGAAATGAAAACATCCACTAGGTTTTTGTCTTTCGTTTGTCACATTGATGTGGATGCTTGCAGAGGTGGGAAATAACTGAAATTGGACACCACTTGCGGATATCACCCGATGTGGGACCGCCGGGCCTGCTGGGAGATCCTTCTTATCACCTGCGTCGTTGCCTGAATGCTATAGGTCACTCCCGGGGAGAACAGGCTCTAGCCTAATGGGGGCCTAAAGTGAGATTTGGTTGGGGGCTCCCCCACCTTTATCATTGCGTAATAGATGTTGCTTTACTCCATGACACAAACTGTAAAACGGTTTTAAAACAGTTACGTTTTGTCTCTGCCAACAAGAGTTATGGAAACCAATTGAAAAGTTCAAGCACCCATTGGTTGATCCTCTGGGTCAGCTGTTGCTTTGTCGATTAATTAACATTAATATCTGCGCTTTGCCACCTAGATTGACCGGAAATTCTCAGACAGTATGTTGTAAGGACATGTAAAAAATACAGCATATGTACACATTGATGTGTGTCCAGTAAATGCCAAACCCCAAGGTTCATGGGATTATGGCTGCCTGAGCCTGATTCCCATAGTCTCTTGAAGGTGTAAGCAAAACTGCTCAAATCTGTGTTTAGACTCTGCAGGGTGGGGCAAGGGGTTGTATCTGGACATTCTTTTGACTGTGGGGGGTGGGGCTAGGGGTTGTATCTGGACATTCTTTTGACTGTGGGGGGTGGGGCTAGGGGTTGTATCTGGACATTCTTTTGACTGTGGGGGGTGGGGCTAGGGGTTGTATCTGGACATTCTTTTGACTGTGGGGGGTGGGGCTATGGGTTGTATCTGGACATTCTTTTGACTGTGGGGGTGGGGCTAGGGGATGTATCTGGACAGTCTTTAGACTATTGAGGGTGGGTCTTGAGGTTGTATTTGGACAGTGTTTTTGGATATTATGATAGATCACTCTGCCTGTCACTCACACACTTCGACAATGTATGAAATGTTCACAGCTGTCAATCTCCGTTGCATTTTCTTGATTCATCGCATCCTCTTCTGTCTTATTCTCGAAATCCTGTCGATGAAAAGGACAGGAAAGGACCTCTCTCCTTCATTTTGAAAAAGAGTCACGAAGACAAATCTGGAGGAATCATGGAAGATTCAGATTCTCCCCTCCCTCTATTACACAGCTCCCTCTCAAAGTACATTGGGAGTGAAGGGACCTCCTTCTCACTGGAGTAGGGGAGTTAAGGGACCTCCCTCTCATTGGGGTAGAATAGTGAAGGGACCTCCCTCTCACAGGAGTAGAGGAGTGAAAAGACCTTCCTCTCATTGGGATAGAGGAGTGAGAAGACTTCATTGGAGTAGAGGAGTGAAGAGACCTCCCTCTCATTGGGGTAGAGGAGTGAAGAGACCTCCCTCTCATTGGAGTAGAGGAGTGAAGAGACCTCCCTCTCATTGGGGTAGAGGAGTGAAGAGACCTCCCTCTCATTGGGGTAGAGGAGTGAAGAGACCTCCCTCTCATAATAGTAGATGAATGAAGGGACCCCCCTCTCACTGGGGTAGAGGAGTTAAGAGACCTCCCTCTCATTGGGGTAGAGGAGTGAAGAGACCTCCCTCTCACTGGGGTAGAGGAGTTAAGAGACCTCCCTCTCATTGGAGTAAAAGAGTGAAGGGACCTCCCTCTCATTCGGGTGGAGGAGTGGAGACACCTCCCCTTGGGTTTCAGTGTATTTTCAGAGTTAAGGGGTGGATGAATCAAGGAGAGAGTGAGCGATCATTTCATGCCAGGAGGAGTATATTGATTGTTTATTTCATTGTTGATTATGATCCTTATGAATGCTTTTTATAGACCCAGTACAATAATTGAGTTTGTGTAATATGTTATTACCTTGATTAAACACATTCTCCCCTTTATTCATGGAAAGACTGATAAGTACAAATGATGTCCCCTTAATTCATGGAAAGAGCCCTGTTTGGACTAGTTTGCCATCTGGGAGGAAGCTATAAAGATACGAATTAAAGAGACACAGACTCTGCTTAAATGTTTAATGTGCTGGCAGAAAAACCACTGACATCGACGTGGAGGAGGATTAAAAGGATAGAGGAATAAAGAGGAGGATAAATCTCCTCTCCTTCTCCTCTCTTTCCTTACCTTTCACTTTCTCTGTTGTACCAAACCTTCTTTCTGTTAATTCTGAACTCTCCGCACAGAATGATAAGCTTTAGCATGCAAAGCTCTGAACGAATTGTGTGGGAGGGCACAAGCTAGCAATTTCTGCGGATGGTTTTCTTAACAACGCTAATTGGGTTAGCGATGCCAATGGGTTATTATTATTTTTTGTCCTTCAGCAGATGCTCTTAACCAGAGGGACTTACATACATTATTGATTGCATGTATTTAATGCCTGTGGTAATTCACCCATGGAAGGGGATGAATGAGCCACTTGAAATCTGAGGATGTTGAGGCGGCCATGACAGCACGGTGTCCATCTTGGAAATGTAGCCAGGATATTGTGGTTGAAGCCCCTACTCTTACGATAAGTGCCTTGGCGCTTCAGTTAAGCGGGGAGTCCGGACACGTGTTTAACTAACAAGACGTCACTCACTGAAAGCCGCTGTCTTATTCGGTACCCTGCGGTGTTAAGGTGAAACTGGTTTTTAGGCACAAATGCAAAACACCAGGAGTCAGACGTTTTTGGTGTTGTTCTGATAGAAATGTGGAATATCATCGGCTTCTACCTGTTAAGAAAATACAGAAATGGAAAGAACCCCTGTCTTGTGCCGTGTCATGGACCACCTATGTAGATTTAGTAAATAAAGTGCTGAATTTGTTGAACAGGATTTTGTGGTTGTCGGGACCTTGGATAAGGGAGCATGGACAGCAATAGCTTTGGCTGTTTGAAAAACGCCAGCAGGATTAGTAGGGCCAGATTTTGTGAAAACGCTGCATGTTGTGCAATTCAAATAGCGATGTGTATCATTTGCTTAATCTTAGGCATCTCGTAATGGTTTTCATCCGACCTAACAATCAGATCTCTGATAAAATAAAGAAAATAAAGCAACAGTACAGGGAAGCAAAGACTCAGAATGGAAAGTGTTGGAATGACCGAAGTTGGTACGATGCCATTGACTCAATAGAAAAACAGAGCGCTGAGACCTGCAGAACCTGTAACAACACAAATTTACCCCAAATTCTTCTATAAAGGCAGATCGTTTTGACAAAATACTTATTAAACTAAATAATGAATACACTGGCCTACAGTTGCACGAGTGTAGGTGGAGTAGGGGCTGGTCGCAGGAGTTTGAGAAATAAATTAGTTTTATCACTCAGGTTCAAACGCCGTATTATAAACAAACTGAGCATGGTGTTATTGTTTATGTTATTTTACTGCCAGAAAAATATCACCTTTTATTTTTCATAACTGAAAAACCAAATTGCGTTGATAGTTTACTCCTCCCTCCCCACCTGAGCCCCTCCTTAAGTCCTTGGTACCAAATGTATAGTGGAAACAGGAATGTCTAGAGCCAACATTAGCATAAACCGGTGTAGCCCTGGTACCGGGGTAAAGCACCAGTGGAAATGCAACAGTAGTGTAGCTTTTCCCTGGGACATTTGGTCGTCGATAATGCTAACAGGATTTTTTAGTGCAGCTAGGGGTCATTTAGAATGAGCATGAAAGGTTTGTCTAGGGACGTTTTGTTGCTGATGATGCTAACAGGATTGTCTGGCGCGGCTAGGGGTCAATTAGTATGTGGGTGGTTAATCTATGGACATGTGGTTGTGCGCAATCAGGATCATACATATCTGTGATGCTAGCTGAGTCTATCCAGGATTTAATGTATCTGTGATGCTAGTTGAGTCTATCCAGGATTGTATTTATCTGTGATGCTAGCTGAGTCTATCCAGGATTGAATGTATCTGTGATGCTAGCTGAGTCTATCCAGGATTGTATTTATCTGTGATGCTAGCTATCTTTACAGTGTTTTATTCATCTGTGATGTTAGCCGTCTTTACAGTGTTTTATTCATCTGTGAGGTTAGCTGTCTTTACAGTGCTTTATTCTGTGATGTTAGCTCTCTTTACGGTGTTTTATTCTGTGATGTCAGCTGTCTTTACAGTGTTTTATTCTGTGATGTTAGCTGTCTTTCCAGTGTTTTATTCTGTGATGTTAGCTCTCTTTACGGTGTTTTATTCTGTGATGTCAGCTGTCTTTACAGTGTTTTATTCTGTGATGTTAGCTGTCTTTACAGTGTTTTATTCTGTGATGTTAGCTGTATACCATTTGTGATACCACCTAGCTGGACTGACATTAGCACACCCCTACATGGACCCACTCTTTCTTTGTCTCTCTCCCTGTCTTACTTTTCTTTCTTCCTCTTTCTGTTTTCAACATTCCTCTGTCGGTCCGTCTCCTCTGCCTTCTCCTCTATCTTCCCTCTCTCTCTGGGCATCATATTCCTCTATCTGGCTCTCCTCTCCCTCCTCGCCCCTCTCTCTCTTACCCAGCCCTGTCTCCAGCTCCAGTTAGACTCCCTAACCCTCAGCCACCTGGGGAGAAGCTAAAAATGATCAGTGATAAAGGAGATGGAGGATGGTTCTGATGTTGGCGGGTCTGTGCGTGCACTCAGCATGGTCTATATATACTCCTAAATTGGTTCAGCACCATGGACGGCTCCCCATCTCCTGGTCCCTTCCATTTAAATCACAGGTGTCAAACTGATTCCATGGACGGTCGACCGTCTGCAGGCTTTCCCTCTTACCTGGTGCTTGATTGATTATTTAGGTCACTAATTAGTTGGTATCTCCCCTTTCATGGTTGCTTAGGTTTTATTTGGGAGGCGGTGTGAAGGAAAATATGCTAGGCCCTCCCTGGAATCGGTTTGACGCTTGTGATTTTAATGTAGTATAAACGGTGGGTCTCTAAGTTATTCACTCCTCTTGGACTATAACAGATTTTATTGTGTTACAGCATGAAATCAAAATGTATTTAATATGTAGTTTTTGACACTGATCAACGCACAACTACTTCCAACATCTGTACACATTGATTTTTGCCCGTTCTTCTTTGCAAAAGCTCTGTTGGGTGAGGACCTTTGGTGAACGGTAATCTTCAACTCTTTCCACCTATTTTAAGTTGGATTAAGGCCAGGGATTTGACTGGGCCACTCTAGGACATTGACCTTTTTGGTTTTGACCTTTTTGGTCAGTGTGGCTTTTGCTGTATGTTTGGGGTTATTGTTCTGCCGAAAGAGGAATCTTCTCTTAAGTCCTTGTACAGGTCTCTTGTACATTATCTTCTCAAGCTTTTCAAGCCGCAATGCAGAGAAGTATCCCCATTACATGATGCTGTCACCACCATGCTTCACACTAGGGATGGTGTTCTCAGGAGAAAATGCAGCGTTAAGCTTGAGCCCAACATAGCCCTTTGCGTTTAGGCCAAAAAGCTGTATTTTGGTCATCAGACCATAGAATTTTTTTTCCACTTGGTCTCAGCGTCTCCCACATGCCTTCTGGCAAACTCTAGCTGAGATATGATGTGAGTTTTCCTTAACAAACAACTGCTTTCTTTATGCCATACTCCCGTAAAGGCCACATTTGTGAAGCACACTGGCTATTACTGTAATATGCATTGTCGCCCAGCTCAGCTGTGGAAGTCTATAACTCATTTTGAGGTGTCATAGTCCCCTGACTGGCTTTGCTGACTAGGGCTCTTCTGGCCCAGAAACTCAGTGTTTGAGGACGGCCTGTTCTAGACATATTCACAGCTGGGCCACATTCTCTCCATTTTATAACAATGGACTTTACTGTGCTTCGAAGGATGTTCAGTGCCTCAGAAATGTTCTAAAATATTACCCCTGATTGGTGCTTTTGGAGAACATTTTTCCATATTTGCTTTGAATGTTCCTTCATCTTTGTGATGTTGTTTCCGTTAGAATTTGTGCTAATGAATTGAGGGATGCCCCGGAGACAGGTGGATCTTTACAGCAGTGTATCCCAAGCCTGATCAGAACACCTTCTAGTACCAATATGAGGTTAGCACTTACTGGATTTAAATGTAGTTTTTATCGTAGATTGAGTTTAAAAAAAATAACGTAAAACTATATGTCACATATAGTGAAGGAACATACAGATAAAAACTTTGTGGAATTAAAGATGTACATTTTAGCAACAAAAAACAGAGACAGTAGACTTTGCAGCAGATCATCCAGGTCAGTAAACAGTAGAAAATAGCTCCCACAATGTCATGGATGGGTCCTGTAAATTTAATTTCTGATTTGTTCCTTTGTCTGGTGTCATTTTCCACTTTTAATATTATCTTTTTTTGTTGATATGGACTTTATTATTATTGCTTCCTGAACCTGTTTTGCTTTGGAAGCAGTGTAACCACCTATTCGTGCCAATAAAGCATCTACATTGAATTTAATTGAACTGAGAGTAAAAGCAAAGGAAAAGAGAGATAGAGGAAGAGAGGCAGCTGAAAAGAAAATAGTACTTCCCTCTTATGACATCGTCTTGATAAACGTGGGATGAGCAGGTCCTACTACAGTAGTTGTGTTTTTGTGTGTGTGTGTATGTGTGTGTGTGTTTGTGTGTGTGTGTGTGTGTATGTGTATGTGTCTGTGTATGCATGGGTGTTTGTGTGGGTGTGTGTGTCAGCATTTTGTAATTAGGCAAATTAGGCCAGAGTTTCACCGTTGGCAAAGTAGACAGCGCCGGTTGCACTCAACTTTCCTGCTTTCACCCCCTTGCCCACACACACACACACACACACACACACACACACACACACACACACACACGTACATACACGTTTGTGTACAGTGCCAGGTTTACACACACACAGGCACCTTGTCTGACCCCTGTGCCGTTAAAAAGGTGTATCTGCTGCAGTAAATAGAGACCACACCACACAGCAGCTTTTGTTCGTCTTTCTCGCTCCACTCCTCTTCCTCAATCTCTTTCCACTTCTCTCCCTCCCTCCCTCCCTCCCTCCCTCCCTCGATCCCTCCCTCCCTCCCTCGATCCCTCCTCTGTCACCCTCTCTGTGCGTGAGCATTCTGTCACACTGACGATGTCACCCTCATTCTTTCTCTCTCTTTCTCTCTCTCACTCTCTCTCTCTCTCTCTTCTCTTCCTCCATCTTTGGAGATTATGTGACACTGCAGAAGCCACATAAAGACATGAAAGAGACACTTTTAGCCTATTTAGAGCAATAAGAGTTTATCTGTCTGCCTCTCTGACTACTTCCTCCGTGCCTCAGTAACTTTATTTTCCTTTGATTCTCTCGTGTATACCCCTCTTTGATTTCCTCGTTCCTACTACTCCCCTTAGAGACAGGCCTTGATTGCATTATGTCTCAGTGATTCACTAATGAACAACATCATCATAGTAATTTGATTTGATCCAAACTGCAGGGAGTTCTACACACACACACACACACACACACACACACACACACATACGGTCGCCCAAAGCACACGCGCCGCACACACATTGCATACCGACCATACACACACACACACACACGTACAGATCACCTCTCCGTTTTCCATTCATTAGTTTCGTTTTATTATTTAGAATATCAAGAGAACAATATTTACTTTGGCAACTGAAGATGATCAAAGAGAAAGCGGTCGGTCCAAATGGCCCCCTATTCCCTCGGTTGTACACTAGCCTTGGCCGTGGCCTATAGGGGTTCTCGTCGAAAGTAGTGTGAACACTCCAGTGGCTCTAATCAAAAGCCGTGCACTATGTGGGGGAATAGGGAGTGATTTTAGACGCGGGTATATACTTGTCAGAATGATTATCAGTGTCCTCTCAGTTTATCTCCATGAAGCCACACAGTCTGCCTACAACACTTACACATGTTTTATAACAACGTCATAGATGATAACTAGTCGTTCAAAAATTGCACCCTGTGTTCTTTAGAAGTGCACCACCTCTGAACAGCTCCCCGCTCCCTCGGGGGTCTAAATCTGATGGGAAAGCCTGAACGGTTTTTGCATTGTCTTTTTAGAGGAACAAGGTAGGTCTCTGGTGAGGGGGAATGGGGGGCCACTGTCCGTCCTCGGTAACACAGCTGTCTAAACACTATGGACACGATATCTCCCAGAGTCATGTGAGTGATGAAACGTTCATCTCCAGAAGTACGCTTATAACCACACCAACAGCAGCCGTTGCAATGGAAGATAATTCTCAACAAAATCACACGCCTAATTGATCCTAACAACAGCCCATCAAAGCAGAGAAACGGATGGCACCCCCGTTTTAACCCCCCACCCCCCACCCAGCCCTTTCCCGACTTGTATCGGGAATGAGTGTCTGCAGTGTCTGAAGTCTTTTTATCTGTCAGTGTTCGTCTCCAAGAGTCATTTTGTGTTGCTTCGTTGTTCTTTGAACTTCCAGTCTTTTTTATACTTTGTCGTTTGTTTTTGTTCTGTCAGGGGATTTTTTCTTCTCCATTTTCTACCGTTTATTTGTTTTCATATGTTTGAGCCGTACAAACCAAAATACTATGTGCTGTTGTCCCCGGCGACAGTCCTTTACGGTTTTCCTTGTTGCTTTATGGATTACGATTCCATATTGTCTCTCGGAAACATTCACTGGATGGGAACTGAGTCACGTGACACAATGAAACCAGTGATGTCATAAAACGTTACAGATTGACCTTTTTTTGAATCCCTGTGCGATCCATTTTTTTTTTGTATTGCAGCGAATGCACATACAAGCTCTTACGCGCGCACTTCAGCGTATCTCTATTCTGTCACACACATTTCTACTCCTGCAGTCATATATGTTTCCATGTTATCATGTTCAATGTCCTGGAGACATCCTTCCTCTGTGAATACAGGTTGTTGTCAATGAAATGTCACAGCATGTCGCAGAAAGTTCAATTTGCCTGCTATCGATTACTGAACCTCCATTTCAAGGGATTGTTAAATGTGATAAATATGTGGTTGTTATATCATCACCTCTTGAAAAAACGACAGAATTTCGCCTTTTTTTCTCAGTGTTTCTCCATCATCTGAATATGGGTGAAATAAAGGCAGGAACTTTTCGTGATCACCAGATCACATTTCATTGCTAACATGTGAGTGTAGCCTCGTGACATTTCTCAGCAATGGCCGCCGTTAGTTGGATCGTTCAATAAATTATTCAACCACGAGCGTTAGCTGAAAGTGAGTGACTTGATGATATGAATTTCCCCTCCTCGCCATCTCTGCCTGTCTGTCAGCAGAAGGGCTGTTTTGCCCTTGTTCTTTGATGGCGTTTACATTCCAAGCATCCAGTAGCTGAACTCTGTACACTTGGCTAAGTATGGTGGTGGTAATTCTTTTTCCAAAAGAATTTAATCCTTTTTCCAAAAGTATTTAATCCCGGTTACTGGTGAGAGTCATGATATAATGTTACACTCACTGATAGAACAAGTCAGTTTCGCTACCTAGCCGAATTGCAAATTACAGATCACGTCAATATAACTAGTTAACTAGCTCTGTTTTAGTTGAACTACCCACCCATCTGTATCCAAATACTGTTCCAATCTAGAGTGGGGATGACAGCTGCCAGACAGACTGTTTAACCAGGACTAGTTGTGAGATTGAAATGCTTGGACATGTTGAAACCAGATCTCTGATGAAGCAAGCAGGCTAAAAGATAATGATAAAATAAAATATTGTTGTTTGGATGCTGTGTGAAGGCTGCCAATGGCTTAAATGAAATTACAATCAACTGTGATTTACTGATCATGAAATGTATAACGTTGTGCTGCCTTACTCCAGTGATGAAACTAGGTGCGAGCAGTTCTTCGGCCAAAATGGACAGTTTTTACAGAGCCCTCCACAGGATGAAAGCCAGCGTTAATGTTAGCCTCAGAGAATGAACCCTTAGCGTTTCCTCATTGCCTGACCCCAACAGTTGTCGTGTGTAAAAAAACTCTTGGGACACTGTATTGAAAACAACCTATACTCAGACCAGGCCCCAGTGACATCATTACCGACAGGGTCACTTCCACAGGGCTCACTGGTCCCTCTGTAGCGCAGCTCCCCAGATGAAAGCAGTGCTCCCAGGTACATGGCAGTTAGCCCCTGCTTCCGTCCTGGGGAAACCCTGTTAGTTGCCTCTGTGTGTGTGTGAGGTCATCGTTGTTATGTGTTGTTTGTGATCCGATAAAACCCAGGTCCAGCCCATGATCAGAAGGATAAGTTAGTCTTAAAGTCTTCCTCCACTATGTGAGGGCTGGAGAGTCATCTTCCAGGTGTATTGTCTCCTTTGACATCTCTCTCTCTTTCCTGCCTCTCTCTCCCTCTCACTTCCTCTCTCCCGCTCTCACTCTCTCTCAGCCACTCTCTCCTACCATTCTCTTGCATCTCCTAACTCTGTCCTCTCTCTCCTCTGTGTCTCTCCCGCTCTATTTTCTCTCTCCAGCCTTCCCCTTTCTCTTTGAGAGGTTTTATTTCTCTCTGCCCTACGTCACCTCTCTCCTCATGTCTTCTGTCACTCTACATTGGGTTCAACACTTTCCTACTTCTCCTCTCATCTGAAATCACCGTTTGTAAGCTTGTTCTGTTTTATGCAGAAAGTCTTAGAGATTATTCTCTCTCATATCTCTTTCATTTTTCTCTCTTTTTTCTTGCCCCCTTTTCTGTAACCTCCATCTGAATTCAATTTAGGTCAAGTCTCAAATCTAGAGGCCTAGTTGGAAGAACAAGTTAAGAATCTCTCTCTTCTCCACCTTCTTTATCTCAACTCATCTCTCTCTCGCACTCTCTTATTTTTAACCCTCAGCTCTTGTTTTCCCTCTCTCTTTCTCTCTCCCTCTCTCTCTACACCACACTCTCTTCCAGCTCTTTAATGGCTATCTTTTCTCTCTCTTTTCGCCTCTCTCGCCCTGTGTCACTGTTCCCATTGTCTTTGATAACATCACGTGCCGTCAGAGCGTTGGAATTGGAGTTATTGGTGTCGTAGGCGTGAATGTAGCCATGGTTACCCATGCCACAGTCCCCGTCTGTGCTGCCATCCTCGCTGGTCGTTGAGGATGTTGTGCTGGTCGCCGAGGCGCAGTGTACCAGCATACCGTGCAGTGACTTGCTCCGCCTTGTCCAGGTGACAGACAGTCGCTTGGCGTAGCCGCGGCGACCACCGTAACGTCGTTGGGTTGCCACCGTTGTCGTGCTGACGGAAACAGAGGAAGAGCTGGACCCCATGTCGAGGGAGTTGCTGCGTTTGGCGCGCACGGTGCAATGGGAGGGGCTTAGTGGAGCTCCTGGACTCTGATAGGCCTGCGAGGAGTTCCATTTGTCTACAACCCCTCCCACTATGCCCCCGTGTCTAATCCTCCAATCAGAGAGGAGGTCCTGCCCAATGGGCGTGTCCAAGGTGAAGCTTGCTCGTTTGGCTCCGCCCGCCACTACATCGGGACCGAGCCTAACCCTCCCCTTTGTCCCTATGGGTCCACGTGATTGGCGGGGGAGGCTGGAGTGGGATGTGCCCAAGACTGGAGAGTAGTAGAGAGAGGCTCGTTCTGGGTAGGGGGAGAGGCGTTTATCACACAGCGCTAATGTCATGTCTTTCAGTTCTCCTCCCATTCCTTTCCCCTTACCTCCCCCATTCAGCCCTTCTCTGGGCTTAGGGGGTAGTTTAGGAGGAGAATTGGTTCCTCCTTTCTCCTTCTGCCTCTCTGTCACCTCCTCCTTCTCTTTATCTCTCTCCTTTGCCCCGCCCCCCTGCTGTTTTGAGGGCAGCCCGTTGGGCAAGACCACCATCATAACATCCCCGTTGCCATTTGATTGGCCGTAGACTCCACCACCTGCCACTGCCCCTTTCATCGGACTCCCCAACGACCCACCCTGGCAACAAGCTGCCGACTCATCGCTGTCATCTCCATGGTGACAGCGGTCCTCGTGGTTACTGCAGACTCGGTGACGCACCATCAGAGCCACGGTGAAAACCAGCAGCGTTACCACGACAACGCCTCCGACCAAGATCGTCAGGGTTCCACCCAGGAAGTGGGCCTGTAGAGATCGGCATTCTGGGTAAAGTTCTTTAGTGCTAAACTGAGTACAGCCAAGAACCTTGAGAAAGGAGAGAAAGAGAGGCAGAGATTAAGGAAACAGAAAAGAAAGAAATTTTGAATGGAAGTAGAGAGAGAGGAAGGGATTACGGAAAAGATAATCCACTTGGCAATATAAAGCCAAACCCCAAAACACTGAATCTTGTTAAAAGCATTAGGGAGGAGCGGAAGGGTGCGTCCTAATAACATTTCTATTCACTACTTCACAACTTCTTCATGAAGGCACTGGATTGGTGGATTCATGGGTTAGTGGGAGGTTCCACCATCAGTTCGTCTGCCCCCGTGTAATCAGTGAATTAACTGGCGCAAAGTCTGTCATTAAAATAAGTGATGGGAAAAGGGAACACCTGGGGAGGGGGGTAGTTACAGAGAGAGGGGGAGGAGCCGAGTACCTTGGTGGCAGCTAGGGAGGTCACCGTGTCATCAAAGATCGCCAGAACACACAGGCTATAGTCTGCTCCCGACACCAGATTCTTCAGCAGGAAGCTGTCACTAGTGGACGGGAGGATCCTGAAATAAAAAGAGAGGAGAGAGAGTGAGAGATAGGGAAAAGAGTTGGGGGACAGGGAGTTGAGGGAGAGAGAGAGAGGGAAGAGAGCTACATTAAGGCAAAGAAAAACAACTCCACTGAGTTTGTCTTCTCACCCTCAGACTGTATAGTTCACTGTAAGAAGTCCAACCTTACCAATTGCTTAATCAGCATCAATCTTGGAGTTGGGTGGACTTCACATGGCCATGAAATCGAGTAAATGCACTGAACTTCTGAACAGGTTTGGCACAACTCAAACGAAGTCCATTTCCCAGCATGCCTCATTGATTTTCTGAGTTGTTTGTTTCAATCTCTGTGTTTTTGCATGCATCAACAAAATGACCTGGAGGTTGATTCAACGTACAATACGACGCCGACCAGCTGCGATCAGACTGTGAGCCTGCTCAACATCTGATTGCTGCTGGTTGTGTGTTAAATGCAGGGTTTTTTTCTTTTGGAGTGTGCATCGCTTATAAAACAAGAAGTATTTTAATGAGAGCAGAGTAGATCATTTCAGAACAGAATAAAAGAGCAGAATGCGCTCATTGTCAGAATAAGAGCTGTGACTCAAAAGCAGGAGAGGAAAGCAGCTTCATACAAGAGTTCTACTAGAGACAGCAGTTCTACCAGTGTGTCGTTCTACTAGAGACAGCAGTTCTACCAGTGTGTCGTTCCACTAGAGACAGCAGTTCTACCAGTGTGTCGTTCTACTAGAGACAGCAGTTCTACCAGTGTGTCGTTCCACTAGAGACAGCAGTTCTACCAGTGTGTCGTTCTACTAGAGACAGCAGTTCTACCAGTGTGTCGTTCCACTTGAGACAGCAGTTCTACCAGTGTGTCATTGTACTAGAGACAGCAGTTCTACCAGGGTGTCGTTCCACTAGAGACAGCAGTTCTACCAGTGTGTCGTTCCACTAGAGACAGCAGGTCTACCAGGGTGTCTACCAGGCCCTTGTTTAAATTACTGATATACCTTTGGTCAGTATAGAGCTAGTACTGTATGGGTTAATTAACAAATCTAAGAGAGATAGTGTGTAATAGTGCACTTGGCCTTTTAAATGTTTGTCTTGTGAAAGAGGAATGTGCAGGTCTTGTAGCAGTGATACAAGTGATATAGTGATACAAGTGATATAGGTAATAATGATACAAGTGATATAGGTAATAGTGATGCAAGTGATATAGTGATACAAGTGATATAGGTTATAGTGATACAAGTGATATAGGTAATAGTGATGCAAGTGATATAGTGATACAAGTGATATAGGTTATAGTGATACAAGTGATATAGGTAATTGTGACACAAGTGATATAGTGATACAAGTGATATAGGTAATAGTGATACAAGTGATATAGTGATACAGGTGATATAGGTAATAGTGATACAAGTGATATAGGTAATAGTGATACAAGTGATATAGGTTAAATGATGCATGCACATTTGCCAGGTAAGCCTACATTGTGGTCTCCTAGTTGGCGCTAAAGCACTCTTTTGAAGCACCACGATGACCACTGCGGTCTAGGCTTGATCCTCGTCTGTATCACAACCTAACATGTTGCCTAGCATTGCCCTGGGAGTGGGGTGGCCTCATCAGCAGGGATTTCCGTGTCTCACTCTCCAAACCAACGTACCCGACACCTTCAGCTGGTTCAGGTGCCTACAAAGCTAACCAGAGACAGTGGCACATGATGCACTCTAGGAACATCCAGGATTCAATCCAACTAACAGCTGAGCCATTAACCTCAAAGGGGAATTCTTAAAACCGTCCACAACCTCAATCGTCTTGCCCGTGTTTAGTTCCTGATTATTTTGACCTCTCCAGTCTGGATGCTGAGGGGAGGCCGACCAGAGTGGCGTACCCAGCGCTCAGGGATACGGACACCGAGACGTGCATGAGAGGAGGAAGTGGCATGCCGGGGTACGGAAGTGACCTGTGATTGAGAGGCCTCTGTGAGTCACATTTGCAGTAAAGCTGGTTGAGTTTCTGGAAGAGTAGGCAGTGTACCGTGGCCTGTAGCTGCTGCGTGACAAAAATGCCGTTGACGTGACGCAGACTTCAATCACGTCGAGTGAAGGATGTGACCCTATTCGTGTAATGTGTTCATTGGCATTGCTGTCCTTGAACATTTCCCAATCTGGAGTGTCGCGGAAATGCCGTAGCTCCGCGATGGCCTTGTAATTCATGTATATTTGACAGGCTCGTATGTACGAAGGGCCCATAAGTTTCAAGTTTTTACCACGGTGGTGAGGCACGGTGAGCCCCTTAAACAGCGCCAAGATTTTATCCTGTTGGAAATTTTCACTGGTTGCTCGCATCTTGTTTAAGGTCTGGAGTGGTTAAAATATCCCATTTGAAGTCGATGTAGAATTGGAATAGTTACTTTCAACCCCAGCGTTCTAATCAAAGGGTTGCTGTTGTGCTGTTTGCACAGGCAATCAGTGTGTTCAGAGTGACACTGCTGAGAGTGGAATGATTCCCCCACAGCGTGAGGAGAAGAACGGTTTAGCATGAGGAGAAGAACGGTTTAGCCGAGAGGTTACGAAGTAGAGAGCAAAGGTAAAAGAGAGGTCCTTTTTGGCTTTTATCAGGAGTTGTAGCTCTTCCTGTTTTGTGTTATGAAACAAGCATTTGTTTTTACGGAAAATAATCCTCAAAGGCAACGGGAAGAGCTTGCATTCTGACCTATATTGTCCTATATTGTAGTCGTACGGCAACGACAGGTTTTCAGGTGTCTAACATTCAGTAGATGGTTTTGGGTGAAATAAATACGTTCTAAATGTAACAAACTATGGTGTGAACACAAAGAGCAGCCCCACTAGTTCCAGATTGCCTCACCAAGCGCCAAGGAACAGAACACGTGGATATTGGTAATTCATTGCCACATATTTTGTTCGTATGTCCTTTTAAGCCAATAACATTTAAAGATCTTGTCGGCGTTGCTGCGGATCTGAGGTTTGAAACCTTTTTGTCACGGCGGACCCAAAATGTTTTTGCAGCCTAGAACAGCACACTGGGGGACGCTCAGACAAAAACATCTACTGGTGTTTCTGCTGATTTTGTAGACCACAGTGACTGTATTCAGCGTGTCACATCTTTTCATCCGCCAGGCAAATCTAATTTCTAGCTCCTAGGAAGCAAACTTGGGAGAGTAATTCATTTCAACACACCATTCCAGGTTCCCTGCTGTCCCCCCGATGCTAACTAGCTAAATAAACAAAGGGCTTTTGTTGGCAGAGAATCATGGTCAGTGAATGTGCAAAAATTAATATCAGCTATATCGAGCGATGGCCCGGGGAGCGCGGACGAGGTTAGAGTGTCAGAGGACCTCCAATAGACAGTTGATTGCCCAACCTGTATGCTAGCAGGAGAAAATATTGAAACTGATTTTTTTCTATGTTGAAGCCCGGCGCCCCGTACCAAATTCTGCCGGGTGGGTACCGGCCCGGTAAACATCCCAGGCCTGCCCGTCCGCAGCGCGTGAAACGCGTGAAACTTGTTATTTGACAGTTTGCAGTGGAACGTGTGACGATTGCATGAGCCTTCAGAAATGTTTGGTGAACTACTGATAAGTGTCTGCCACGGGTACAATGACCTGTTGGAGACCCCTCCGATAGAAACCACATTTGAGTGTGTGTGGGTTGGTGGCTTTACTTGTGTGTGTGTGTGTGTGTGTGTGTGTGTGTGTGTGTGTG
>JACXGI010015028.1:0-18055 GCA_016801175.1 Esox masquinongy
GAACTGTTCATAATTCCCTCCACCCTGACTAAGGCCCCGGTTCCAGCTGAAGAAAAACAGCCCCAAAGCATGATGCTGCCACCACCATGCTTCACTGTGGGTATGGTGTTCTTTGGGTGATGTGCAGTGTTGTTTTTGCGCCAAACATACCTTTTGGAATTATGGCCAAAAAGTTCAACCTTGGTTTCATTAGACCATAACACATTTTCCCATGTGCTTTTGGGAGACTTGATGTTTGTTTTTGCAAACTTCAGCTGGGCTTGGATGTTTTTCTTTGTAAGAAAAGACTTCCGTCTTGCCACCCTATCCCATAGCCCATTCATATGAAGAATATGGGAGATTGTTTTCACATGTAGCACACAGCCAGTACTTGCCAGAAATTCCTGCAGTTCCTTTAATGTTGCTGTAGGTCTCTTGGAAGCCTCCCTGACCAGTTTTCTTCTCGTCTTTGCATCAATTTTGGAGGGACGTCCAGTTCTTGGTAACGTCTCTGTTGTGCCATATTTTCTCCACTTGATGATGACTGTCTTCACTGTGTTCCATGCTATATCTAATGCTTTGGAAATGATTTTGTACCCTTCTCCTGACTGATATCTTTCAACAATGAGATCCCTCTGATGCTTTGGAATCTCTCTGCGGACCATGGCTTTTGCTCTGAGATGCAACTAAGAAAATGTCAGGAATATCCTACTAGAACAGCTGAACTTTATTTGTGATTAATCAGAGTCACTTTAAATGATGTATGAATGTGATTGGTTAATTCTGAACACAGCCACATCCCCAGTTATAAGAGGGTATGCACACTTATGCAACCAGGTTATTGTGAGTTTTTTATTTTTCATTTTCCCCCCTCGAAGATTTCAGTTTGTTTTCAATTGAACTGTTCAAATTATTGGTCACATTAAAAGTGGAAAAAGTTCTGACATGATTTATCTTTGTCTCATTCTTTTACATCACAAAAACCTGGCATTTTAACAGGGGTGTGTAGACTTTTCATATCCACTGTACATCCCACTGGGTGTTGTCCCTTAGAGCTGTTACAGTAAGGTGTTTTCCTAGAATACCATTGGTGTGTGTTGGCCTGTTAGCCACTGACAATGGTTAAGAGCGTCAGTCAGAATAAGCTGGCGGAAGCTTACAAGCTGAGTTCACATTCCAAACTACCTTCTTTGCCATGCAGCTTCCACCATTACTCCCCCCTGACTAGACACACTATTGCTTGGTTTGTCTCGGCTTGGTTCAAGCTTTTGCTGCCTTGTCCATCTCGGTTTGTGCAGAGCGACAAAGTGTCGCCTTTGGACTAGCCATCTCCCCTCTCAGTAAAAGCTGTCCAGATTCAGACGGGCTTGCCAACGGCCTATGCTTCTGCTAAACAGTGTATTCTCATATTTCCTGATTCCAAGGTTGGGCAAAATAGTTACACCGGACAACCTGACAATTACAGTAATTAATCAATGACAAGGCAGATCGTAGACGGGTTGGCCAAGACAGAGCATGTTTTTGGCAGTTTTAATCATTTTCAAAACCATTTAAAATTAATCTATATACAAATTTCATCCATACTTACTGTATATTGTACAACCCGGTTTACAAAAAAGTTGTGACGTTTTGTAAAATGTAAAGAAAAACAGAATGCAATGACGTGCAGTTCATTTAAACCCTATATTCAATAGAAAATAGTACAAGAGACAACATATCAAATGTTGAAACTGAGCAGTGTTAGTGTTTCTTTGAAAAATATATGCCCACTTTAAATTTGATGTCAGCAACACGTTTCAAAAACGCAAGGACAGGGGCAACAAAAGATTGGAAAAGTTGCGTAATGCTGAAAAAAACCTGGTGGAACTAATTTTGTTAATTGGCAATAGGGCAGTAACATGATTGGGCATCCCAGAGAGGATGAGTCTTTCAGAATTAAAGATAAGGAGGGGTTCACCACTCTGTGAAAGACTGTGCAGGCAAATAGTGCAACAATTTAAGAATAATGTTTCTCAAAGTAAAATTGTGAAGAGTTTTGGGATCTCATCATGTATGGTACATACACTGAACAAAATTATAAACGCAACACTTTTGTTTTTGCCCCAATTTATCATGAGCTGAACTCAAAGATCTAAGACTTTCTCTATGTACACAAAAGGTCTATTTCTCTCAAAGATTGTTCACAAATCTGTCTAAATCTGTGTTAGTGAGCACTTCTCCTTTGCCGAGATAATCCATCCAACTCACAGGTGTGGCATATCAAGATGCTGATTAGACAACATGATTATTGCACAGGTGTGCCTTAGGCTGGCCACAATAAAAGGCCACTCTAAAATGTGCAGTTCCATCACACAACACAATGCCACAGATGTCGCAAGTTTTGAGGGAACAAGCAATTGGCATGCTGACTGCAGGAATGTCCACCAGAGCTGTTGCCCGTGAATTGAATGTTCATTTCTCTACCGTAAGCCATCTCCAAAGGCGTTTCAGAGAATTTGGCAGTACATCCAATCAGCTTCACAACCGCAGACCACGTGTAACCAAACCAGCCCAGGACCTCCACATCCAGCATCTTCACCTCCAAGATCGTCTGAGACCAGCCACCCGGATAGCTGCTGCAACAATCAGTTTGCATAACCAAATAATTTCTGCACAAACTGTCTGAAACCGTCTCAGGGAAGCTCATCTGCATGCTTGTCTCGACCTGACTGCAGTTCGTCGTCGTAACCGACTTGAGTGGGCAAATGCTCACATTCGATGGCGTCTGGCACTTTGGAGAGGTGTTCTCTTTATGGATGAATCCCGGTTTTCACTGTACAGGGCGGATGGCAGACAGCGTGTATGGCGTCGTGTGTGTGAGCGGTTTGCTGATGTCAATGTTGTGGATCGAGTGGCCCATGGTGGCGGTAGGGTTATGGTATGGGCAGGTGTGCGTTATGGACAATGAACACAGGTGCATTTTATTGATGGCATTTTGAATGCACAGAGAAACCGTGACGAGATCCTGAGGCCCATTGTTGTGCCATTCATCCACGACCATCACCTCATGTTGCAGCATGATAATGCACAGCCCCATGTTGCAAGGATCTGTACACAATTCCTAGAAGCTGAAAACATCCCAGTTCTTGCATGGCTAGCATACTCACCGGACATGTCACCCATTGAGCATGTTTGGGATGCTCTGGATCGGCGTATACGACAACGTGTTCCAGGTCCTGCCAATATCCAGCAACTTCGCACAGCCATTGAAGAGGAGTGGACCAACATTCCACAGGCCACAATCAACAAGCTGATCAACTCTATGCGAAGGAGATGTGTTGCACTGCGTGAGGCAAATGGTGGTCACACCAGATACTGACTGGTTTTCGGACCCCCCCAATACAGTAAAACTGCACATTTTAGAGTGGCCTTTTATTGTGGACAGCCTAATGCACACCTGTACAATAATCATGCTGTCTAATCAGCATCTTGATATGCCACACCTGTAAGGTGGATGGATTTTCTCGGCAAAGGAGATGTGCTCACTAACACAGATTTAGACAGATTTGTGAACAATATTTGAGAGAAATAGGCCTTTTGTGTACATAGAGAAAGTCTTAGATCTTTGAGTTCAGCTCATGATAAATGGGGGCAAAAACAAAAGTGTTGCGTTTATAATTTTGTTCAGTGTAATATCATTAAAAGATTCAGAGAATTTGGAGAAATCTCTGTACACAAGGGACAAGGCTGAAAACCAATATTGGAAGGCTGTGAGCTTCGGGCCCTCAGGTGGCCCGAAGATCACAGACAATTTTTTTTTAATACCTGATGTATTATAATCATGTCTATATATAGGTGCTTCGATGTTTTGTGAAGTCACAGACCTAGAAATTCCTGGTTGTGGCAGATTCAGTTCCCAGGCTCCTTACATTGGGAGGTGCAAATTGGCTCAGCCCTGACTGGGTTAGTGGGGTTAGTATTGGGTTAGTAATGTTGTCTTGTTTCTTCGTTGTGCTAACAACACATTATGGTCAATGTATTGTTACTGGGAGAACAGTACTGTTGGAAATGGACACAAGACTGTGTTGAGGGCCCTGGAGGGCGTTTTATTAACGGAAGGGGTAGCTGCTTTGTCCCCAGCGTGGCCTCACTGGCGGATTAAGAGGAAAGGGTGGCCTCTGCGCTTTAGTGTCTCCTGGCTGTCTTGCTACTCCTAAGTATCTTGTGTCGCTGGTGCAGTGCGGCATGAAGGGGCGGCCGAGAGTGGTGGCGCTGATGTTTCCCTTGTGACTGATGCATCTTCTTGTTCATCTTCCTCCACCTGGAGCTGATCTGCTGGGGCCTTAATAGGCCCGTCTTGACGAGATCCTGAAGGGAGGGCAGGCATGTTCCGGAACCTGACGCTGATCTGCTGGGGCCTTAATAGGCCCGTCTTGATGAGATCCTGAAGGGAGGGCAGGCATGTTACGGAACCTGGAGCTGATTCAGGAGGGGTGCATTCGCACCAGACTATATTTCCAAGATTCTAGATTTTTTATACTATCTTTCGCAATTCACGCTTATGAGCGTGCAATATATCAAAAGCATTCTCTTCTTAAATTCCTGAAGTCCCACCAAAATTTCCTGTCCGTTCAACTATTGCTTTCGAAATTGTTTAACAATTTAAATGGAATTTGCAAATGTTTTCTTCTTTCTTTGGCTGCGAAGAGATTGGAGTGACTGCTCTGTAGCTCAGTGTGAGAATACAAATGAGTAACACAAACTGAACGTTGTCCCAGATTTGGTGTTTTGTGATCTGTTGAAGAATTGCTGTAGAGAATCTCACTGGTTTCGGGTGGCGACTGCTGCTCTGCCACATGTTGGCTTAAACTTACACAAGCACACACACACACATACACACACACTGGTTATGTCACTCTCAATCTGAGTCACCCTCAGGTGGGTTAAACAGGCTGTGACATCATCTCAGTATGTTAAGAAATAAGGAGAAGGATTGTAGTATCTTCCTGTTAAAAAAAGAAGTGCCACAGTCACCTGTGACTGACCCACTTCTAACTGACCGTCTGTTCCTCAGCCAGCAGGGTGTGGCACATCCTCTCACATTAGGACAGTAACGGAGAAAAGAAAAGGCTAGATAATGTGATAGGTCAAGAGGAGTGCAGAGACAGGAGAGGTTTTTGCCAGTTTCCACAGATGTTCCAAGCAAGATTTAGTTTCTGAATTCAACCCATTGGTGCGAGACGCTATAACCATGAGCACCTGTGTAGCAATTAGGATTAGCCGTTTTGCTCAAAGACCGAAGGAGCAATTTTATTTTCCACCTTGCAGGCTCAGGGATTTGATCTAGAAACCTAGTGGGTCCCGGTACAGGTTAAGCGGTAAGAGAGGGTGAGCAGAGGAGGTAGAAGGGTAGAATCTGCTGCAGAGGCTATGCAATGGTAGAACTACCAAAGCTTTTGGAGGGAACATTAGTGATGTGTCCATTCCCAGAGTTAATGACAGGACAGTCCATCCCAGAGTTAATGACAGGACAGTCCATCCCAGAGTTAATGATGGAACAGTCACTCATAATTACAGCACGCCTCTTTAACTGCTTCCACCGGCGGATGGTGGAGAAAAAGCGTGAGGCAGTAAGTTAATGAGATGGAGGGATTAAGTGGCAGACACAGGTGGTCTCTCTTGTCTACATTCTTTGTGCTTTGTACCCTTATCATTCTTTGCCTCAAATCCATCTCTCTTTTTCTTTTGTTCACTCTCACTATCTGTCTCCCTTTCTCTCTGAATCTGTTCAAGCTTTGGTCTTACTCATCACATTACTGTGCTTGTTTCCAATAAATAGCTTTTATTCTTCACACGCACATACAAATGTACACACACCCACATGCACACACTCTGACCTAGTTGATGTTGCCAGTCGTGGCTGTCTCCATGGTACAGAATAACATCCTTTTGCGTTCTTTCTTCGATCTGTTTCGGGGATAGTGTTGGAGTTTAGATTACTATCCTCATTAGTTATGATGCTTCTCTTTGAACTCAGAAACAGGCACGCGGCACTGTTTCTCATGGGGTGTGCGTAAAGTGTACCAGTTATCCCTTCAGAGATACGTGATACTTTAAAGTTTGTTTTTCCCCTGCATTCTTTTATAACTATAAATGAATGATGTACCAAAGGTTTGCCTGCCTGCTTATTGCCCCACAGTAGAGAATGCGTGTGTGTGTGTGTGTGTGTGTGTGTGTGTGTGTGTGTACTACAACTGCATGTGTGTGATTGTGTTATGCTTGTGCGCATTTCACTTGTTGTTTATCAGGCTGCGGTTTTAAAAACACAGATGGTTGTGATTGATCGTATGACATGGAGAAATACTCTTGAGGAATATGGAGGACAGCGTCATCAGTTCTCTATGGGTTGTATGCCTCATGCTGTAACTCTGGATGGAGTTTACACCGGCTTCCACTAGATGGCCCTCTGAGAGAGAGGACAGCATTGGAGATCTTTTGTCTCTCTGTGAGGTGGATGAGTACTAATTCATTGATTGTATGCTGCTCCTAGAGACAAGTGATTTCATCAAGTGTTTGTGTGTGTGTGTGTGTGTGTGTTTCTGTGGGTGTGCACCTATGGGTGTTGACCTGTTGAACTTTACCTTTTCATTTTAGAGGCTAATAAAAGCTAATGAACCAATCTCTCTCTTGCTCACTCTCTCCATTACCCTGTCCCTCTCCTCCTGCTTTCCATCTATATTTCCCCCCTCCCGCCTAAAGGTGCCCACCACAGGGCCACTTATTTTGCCAGAAATTCTCGATTTGGTTCCACCTTCAAAGATACATATTAATGTATTTTTGTGATATCCATTAGAAGAGATATACCAAGGTTTAACTCTTGACAGACTGTGCATTGCCAAGGAATTACCTCTGGGCAAACGACTTCAACCGCTGAGGTGTGCGGTAATTCCTTGGCAACGCACAATCTGAAGTGAGTTTATGTGCTTATAAAATGGATGCCAACATTTTATTGCTGAGTATTCCCTCTAAAAGGAAAATGTTTACCTGAATAGCAGGCAAAAGTGCAGTTTTGACATTAACA
Source organism: Esox masquinongy (assembly GCA_016801175.1). NCBI lineage: Eukaryota > Metazoa > Chordata > Actinopteri > Esociformes > Esocidae > Esox > Esox masquinongy. The sequence continues at coordinate 7,040 of JACXGI010015028.1, forward strand.
TAACCCTCACAGCTCCTCTGACTTTTGCCATGTCACTACGTCCCATAAAAGTATTCCCTATTTTGCTGATCATGACAGTACTATAATATTAGCTTCAGTGTGATGAATGCCAGCTAAATGCGGTGGTCAGTGGGTAATGAGTTTGAGGAAGCCAACTGTTCATGTATGCATTATGTAAAATAAACCAGCTAGCATTCTAAACTCAGGACAAACGAGGGGGAACATATCTAGCTAGCATTAACGCTATTGCGTTGTTTCTCAAATGCAATAACATGCATTTCTATAGTCTCTGTAGCATTAATGATTTAAGTTACTCCTATGTTTCTAGTTTAAACTTGTACACTCCTGTTAGTTATTCTGAATTTGGTCATCAGTGGATAAAGTAACTAGCTAGCTATGAAGTAGTCGCTAGTTGAAAATGAACTAGTCAAGTTGTTTCTGCTAATGCGTAATCATTACAAACTAGGCTAGCCAGTTGGCTCATAGTTACCAGCCAACTGGTAGGCCTAGTTAGTTATGATTACGCATTGACTGGTAACTATGAGCCAACTGGTTAGCCTAGTTAGTTATGATTACGCATTGGCAGTTGGCTCATAATTACCAGCTGCTCCTGAAGCTAGCTTTATCTACTATTGATAGCTAGCTAGTAGGAATGTGGATTGGACATGTTTTTGTTAAAATAATGTCTTCCTTTTGTCTTGAATATGCAAATATTCTAAACACATGTTTTTTAAAGCATTATCGATACATTTTTAATATGAGCACGATTTCATAATCCACAAAGGAGCCAGTGTTGTTCCTTACAACAGCGTCTCAATGGGCGTTTGTGTAAGACAAGAGCAAGCGTACAGATTGAGAAGGTAAGCGAGAAACACTGGTAGCCAAACTCCACTACAGACCTTAAATGCATTATTTTTACATTATTTAAACTCATAACTCATTGGGTATGAAAAGAGCATCCCAGAGAGTATGAGTCTTTCAGAAGTAAAGATGGAGAGGGGTTCACCATTCTGTGAAAGGCTGCAGAGGGCAAATAGTGCAACAATTTAAGAATAACTTTTCTCAACGTGAAATTGCAAAGAGTTTGGGGATCTCATCATCTACGGTACATAATATCATTAAAAGATTCAGAGAATCCAGAGAAATCTCTATACACAAGGGACAAGGCCGAAAACAAATACACTGCGTGCACAATTATTAGGCAAGTGAGTATTCTGATCGTATCATTATTTCTATGAGCATTTCCCAACTCCAAACGATATAAACTTGAATGCTCTTTGGATTGAATCATTTTCAGGTGATATGTATTTGTGTAATGAGGGAGGGTGTGGCAACAGTGAATAACACCTAATATCAAGGTGTGCATAATTATTAGGCAGCTTCATGACCTCAGGTAAAATGGGCCAAAAAAGAGATTTAACTGACACTGAAAAGTCAAAAATTGTAAAATGCTTTTCAGATGGATGCAACACTCTTGAAATAGCTAAACTATTGAGGCGTGACCACCGGACACTCAAACGTTTTGTTGCGAATATTCAACTGGGGTGCAAAAAACACATGGAGAAGAAAAGATGCAAATTAACGGCAAAAGACTAAGAGAAGAATTAAACGTGAAGCTACCAGGAACCCATTATCCTCCAGTGCCATCATATTCCAGAACTGCAACCTACCTGGAGTGTCCAGAAGTACAAGGTGTCAAGTGCTCAGAGACATGGCCAAGGTCAAGAAGGCTGAAACACGACCACCACTGAATAAAATTTGAAATGTAGTGTATAGATTGGACAAAGAAATACCTGAAGACAGATTTTTCAAAGGTTTTATGGACAGATGAAATGAGAGTGACTCTTGATGGACCAGATGAATGGGCCTGTGGCTGGATCACTAATGGCGCCAGCCAGGTGGAGGAGGGGTACATGGTATGGGCTGCTATCATTAAGAATGAGGTAGTTGGACCTTTTCGTGTTGAAGATGGACTGAAACTCAACTCCCAAACCTACTGCCAGTTTCTTGAAGATACTTTCTTCAAACAGTGGTGCAGGAAGAAGTCCTTAGCATTCAAGAAGGCCATGATCTTCATGCTGGACAATGCTCCATCACATGCGTCCAAGTACTCCACTGCTTGGCTAGCCAGCAAGGGCCACAAAGATGCCCGAATAATGACCTGGCCCCCTTCTTCTCCTGACTTAAATCCTATTGAGAATTTGTGGGCCCTTCTCAAACGTGAGATTTACAGTCAGGGAAGACAATACACCTCTTTGAACAGCATTTGAGAGGCTGTGGTTGCTGCTTCAGCGAAAGTTGATCGTGAACAGATAGAAACTGACAGACTCCAAGGATGGAAGGCTCATGGCAGTTATTGAAAAGAAGGATGGTTATATTGGTAACTGAATATTTTTGAAAGGACAAAATTTAAATTTAAATTAATTGTCATTTTGTGTTACTTATTTGTTACACTTAAAATTTAGAATAAACACATGAGTTGGGAGAAATATTTTTTTTTAATTAGTTACCTAGTAATTCTGCACACCAATTAATGCCTAATAATTCTGCACTCTTATGCATTCCCCTGAGAAAGATCAAAACCCACTTTTCCTATGTTAAACATTCAGGTTTGAGGTTCAATTATATTTTGGATTGACTGAGAGCATTGTGTTTGTTCAACAATAAAATAAATCTTGAGGAATACGATTTGCATAATAATTGTGCACGCAGTGTATTGGATGGCCATGATCTTCAGGCCCTCAGGCGGCACAGCATCAAAAATAGACACTATTTTGTAGTGGACATCACTGCATAGGCTCAGGAACAGTTCCAGAAACCATTGTCTGTGAACACAGCATCCACATATGCAAGTAAAAACTCTACCATGCAAAGAAACCATTAATAAACACGATCCAGAAACGCAGCTGCCTTCTCAGGGCCCGATCTCATTTAAGATGGACTGAGGCTAAGTGGGAAACTGTCCTGTAGTCTGACAAATCAAAATTTGAAATTATTTTTGTGAATCATGGATGCCTCGTCCACTGGACTAAAGAGGAGAGGGACCATCCGGCTTGTTATCAGCGCACATTTCAAAAGCCTGCATCTGTGATGTGTTGGGGTGCATTAGTGCATATGGCATGGGTGACTTGCACATCTGTGAAGGCCCCATTAATGCTAAACAATATATACAGGTTTTGGAGCAAGATATGCTGCCATCCATACAACATCTTTTTCAGGGAAGGCCTTGCTTATTTCTGCAAGACAATGCCAGACCACATTCTGCACATATTACAACAGCATGGCTCTGTAGTAAAAGAGTCCGGGTGCTAAACTGGCCTGCCTGCAGTCCAGACCTGTCACCCACTGAAAACATTTGGTGCATTATGAAATGAAAAATACGACAGAGGAGACCCCGAACTGTTGTGCAGCTGAAATCATATATCAAGCAAGAATGGGAAAACATTTCCCATTTATTTTTATGAAAAGAAGAGGTGATGCAACACAGTGGTAAACATGGCCCTGTCCCAACTTTTTTGAAACGCATTGCTGGCATCAAATTCAATATGGGCATGTACTTTTCCAAAAAAATACAATTTCTCAGTTTCAGCATTTGATATGTTGTCTTTGAATAATTTTATATTAAATAAATGGATTAAATGATTTGCACATCATTGTATTTGCATTTTACAATGTCACAGATTTTGTGTAAACAGGGTTGTTTTTAGAAGTGGCATTTTCAGGCCTATTTATTTCAATGTTGTATTTCTTAGCAAAAATAAAAACACAAGTACTGAAATACTAAACTAATTTTTAATATTCAAGTATTAATTTGAGGCTAATAATATTAATTATCAATATTGAAATCATGCACTTCCCTATTAGCAAGCTAGCTATATATGTTTGCTATCATCACTACCATGAACAGTCACTTTGTACAGGCAAGTTGTGCTCTTTTATTAAAAAACAGCTCAGCTTAACTCAAAAAACGCCCACCTTTATTGTCATACACGACTTCATTCAAACCAATCAGATAGATGTAACCTATGTAGATATCTCAGAACCTGTTTTAAACCTGTTGATAGAGCTGTCTCAGGTAAACCGCTAGCTATTAACTAGATGGCCAATGTTTCCCAGACACAGGGAACAGACATTTATTAACAAAAAGTACAAGAATTTAAAACAAAAAAATCCTTGCTGCCCAGAGCTGCTTTTCTGGAACCTTTTCATCCTTCCCCTGACGGGGCCAGATTGGGGGAAGGTGTGCCTCGTCAAGGGGTGGCAGGGGAAAAATCAAAAATTAAAAACTCACAATAACCTGGTTGCATAAGTGTGCACACCCTTAAAGTAATACTTTATTGAAGCACCTTTTGATTTTATTACAACACTCAGTCTTTTTGGGTAGGAGTCTATTAGCATGGCACATCTTGACGTGGAAATATTTGCCCACTCTTCTTTGCAAAAGTGCTCCAAATCTGTCAGATTGCGAGGACATCTCCTGTGCACAGCCCTCTTCAGATCACCCCACAGATGTTCAGTTGGATGCCGGTCTGGGCTCTGGCTGGGCCAATCCAAAATTTTAATCATCTTCTGGTGAAGCCATGCTTTTGTGGTTTTGTATGTGTGCTTTGGGTCGTTGTCATGCTGAAAGGTGAACTTCCTCTTCATCTTCAGCTTTCAAACGGATGCCTGAAGTTATTGTGCCAAAATTGCCTGGTATTTGGAACTGTTCATAATTCCTTCCACCCTGACTAAGACCCCGGTTCCAGCTGAAGAAAAACAGCCCCAAAGCATGATGCTGCCACCACCATGCTTCTCTGTGGGTATGGTGTTCTTTGGGTGATGTGCAGTGTTGTTTTTGCGCCAAACATCTTTGGGAATTATGGCCAAAAAGTTCAACCTTGGTTTCATCAGTCCATAACACATTTTCCCACGTGCTTTTGGGGGACTTGATGTTTGTTTTTGCAAACTTCAGCTGGGCTTGGATGTTTTTCTTTGTAAAAAAAAGGCTTCCGTCTTTTCACCCTACCCCATAGCCCATTCATATGAAGGATATGGGAGATTGTTGTCACATGTAGCACACAGCCCCTACTTGCCAGAAATTCCTGCAGTTCCTTTAATGTTGCTGTAGGCCTCTTGGAAGCCTCCCTGACCAGTTTTCTTCTCATCTTTTCATCAGTTTTGGAGGGACATCCAGTTCTTGGTAATGTCTCTGTTGCGCCATATTTTCTCCACTTGATGATTACTGTCTTCACTGTGTTCCATGGTATATCTAATGTTTTGGAAATTCTTTTGTACCCTTCTCCTGACTGATATCTTTCAACAATGAGATACCTCTGATGATTAATCAGAGTCACTTTAAATGATGGCAGGTGTGTAATGACTTCAATTTAACATGAGTTTGAATGTGATTGGTTAATTCTGAACACAGCCACATCCCCAGTTATAATAGGGTGTGCACACTTATGCAACCAGGTTATTGTAAGGTTTTTATTTTTCATTTTTCCTCCTCGAAGATTTCAGTTTGTTTTTCAATTGAATTGTTCACATTGTAGGTCACATTAAAAGTGGGAAAAGTTCTGACATGATTTATCTTTGTCTCATTCTTTTACATCACAAAAACCTGGCATTTTCACAGGGGTGTGTAGACTTTTTATATCCACTGTATATATTTATGCATCATCTTTTCATCAATTTTGGAGGGACGTCCAGTTCTTGGTAATGTCTCTGTTGTGCCATATTTTCTCCACTTGATGATGACTGTCTTCACTGTGTTCCATGATTTATCTTTGTCTCATTCATCACAAAAAACTGGCATTTTCACAGGGGTGTGTAGACTTTTTATATCCACTGTATATATTTATGCGGAATAGCAAAAGGGTAAGTAAAACATGACAAACCATCCAAATGGATTATGATAATTAGCTGTGAAGAAAAGTGCATAAACATCTATGCATCCTCTATTTTCATTTTGTTTTATGTATGCGTCAATGGAGAGTGAGCTTGTGAATGCTTATATTTCTCTGCCACACGTGTATATCACTAAAACATTCCTACATAACATTTCTGAATATCCTGTACAGTACATATTTGGAGGTGAAGCCTACATAAGGATTTCAGGTCAATGCATGAATTACTGTATGACCAAACAGGGACCCTATGGCGGTTACTTTTAAATAGCATGGGGGAAAGCGAGGGAAAAGAGAAGAGAGAGAAAAGGGGAGTAAAAATGGAGTGGGTGAGAAGGGGAAAGGGAGAAAGAGAGGGAAAATAAATTGGAGACAAATTGGAGATACATTTATTTACCTTATTTCTGTATACTGTATAATCTACTTAAATGCTCATAAAATATGAACACATTTCACATTCATTATGTTACATATTTTCTCAGCTCGTCCAATTATGGTCATTTGAAGTATATGTATATTCTGTTTAGGCGTCTTTTCAATATTTCTGTTTTTTGTTTGATTTATTTTCATCTTGTCTTTATCATTGTTTTGTCCTTGTGGAGGGTCAGGGTTGTTTTGTGTGTTCTGTGTGTACGGACATGAATGTGCATTCGTGTGTTTGTGTGTATGTGTGTGTGTGTCTGTTATGCAGTGAATCATAAGGTGGAAATTGCTCATGTAAATTGTCCTGTGTGATTATTACAACCCGGACTTTGGGCTGCCATAGCAACAAGTGCGACTGAGCATAGCTATTTCACACTGAGTGCCCGTACTCATGCGACCACACATAGACATGCAGACACACTTGCATGCACAAACCCCCAAACACACATGCAGCAGTGCATATTGACAGTGTCCTAATCATTTTCTCTATCACTGAGTCCTGTCCAGTCAGGTCAGCTCCTCTCCCAGCAGAACAAACTATTTCACCTCCTCCTCCTCCCTCCAACTTCTCATCTCTTGCTTTGTTCCTCGATCACTTCATCTCCTGAGGGAGGCAGATAGCAGCGTAGGTGTGGTGCGTTGTGCCGGTAACTGAAAAGTTGCTTGTTGAACCTCCCGCAGCACCGACAAGGTGAAACATCCGTCTGGGTGCCCTTGAGTCATTTAACCCTATTTGCTCTAGGGCCGAAATGATAGTGGCCGACAGTGGCCCTGACCCCACTCTCCGAGGCTGACTGTCAGGGAGAGGGGGACTTCCATTATATTATAATGCATTATAATGTGTATTTGTGTCAAATATAATAGCTATAAGCATCTCTCTTTCAACCCTTCTCCCCCCGTCCTCCCAGCGTAAATGGAGTAATCAGTTCTACTGTTGTATAGGAGAAGAGGGTCATTCTTGACAAAAAGAAGTCTGTTTCTCTGTTATTCCTTTTTATCTGTCTCTCTATATATAATTCATGTTACTCAGAGAGAGGAGAAAAAAGTAAAACACTGCAGAAAAACAGATATTTTAAACCAAAATATACTGTATGCTAAATGGAAGATCAAACGAAACAGGCGAGCAGAGGATGGATTTAGTTCTATTATTAGATCACTTATCTTCTCACAGTTTCTGCCCATCTCTCCACTCCAAACTTGAAAGGCATTTAAAGAGGAACTATTGGCATTGCTCAATTAATAATGTTCTTTGTATGAGGAACCATAGAGCAGAATGCAGGATCTTGTAAAGGAGTGCAAATCAAGAATGTTCACGTAACAGTTGTGGTAAATAATAAAGATAATGTGAAACCTAATGTACCAGGAGGGTCATGTAGGTAACACTGAACTGGACTAGCCATTCTATGAAGATCAACTTTCATTATCCTCCCTATGAGGATACACTTCATCGTATGAGGATAAACATATCCTTCTCATTAGGATAAAATTCAAATATCCTTTTTAAGAGTGGACACTTATATTATTCTTTCATCGAGGAAACACTTTCATTTCTCTTTTATTCGGGCAAAATTCTTTGATTTGATCTTTTATTCAATAAAGGATGCATTACGTCTGATGAGAGATCTCTCTTGTTAAGAAACAGTTCCAGAGCAGTGAGCAGTGTGTCCCCTACTTTTTTCCAACAGTGAGGGGGGTTTGTGCGCCGATACGCTGATATCAACTACAGAAAAGGCTTGATGCGTGAAATGGAAATAACGTCCCCCCTGTACACCAGTCTCTTGCTTGTCAACTTAATTTCCTTAACATTAATTGACAATACGTTCTTAAAATGATTCCTTAATAATTACTATTCCCCTCTCTAAAACTGTATAATAACCACTCTGATAGTGCTTTATTTATACCCACTGCAATGTTGTGATACACTTCTAGGAAGGTCACGCTCTATGCCCTACACACGCACCCTAATAAACAGGCATATATTCGGACAGCAATACCACACCAGTTCATTAAACGTCATTCCATGCGATTCGGTCTACATAATAAATCATAGTGTCCCGATAGCCGCCCAGTTTACAGACTAATCCCCCCTATACATTTAATATCCCCCAGACAAAATAACGCCAAATTATGTTAATCTTAAAAGAAACAAAACTTCCCTCATTCCGATGGCGCCAATGAGACTCCCCGTCAGATGTTGGCGTCTTTCCGTGGGAATAGTTCTTTAGTCTTTTTGACTGTAGTCTGAGTAGTCCTTTTTATAGAACGCCAATTTCAGGTCTTCCACAGGTGTTCTCTCTAAATTAATCAACCATGAACGCACACACACATTCACTACATAACTATAAGAAAAGGCTTAGTAGAGTGCTCATTAAAACAACAATACCTCACAAGGGAAACAGTGCATGGAACGGAATTAAATAGTGGGGCTGATGGCAAAACATGTGAGTGTGAACAGGTGGTTATAATTCTGGTAATTGGGATCTGAGGAGTGAATGACATTCAGGGGATTGGTGGCTTGGTTGAGGGAGTGAGTTGCGTTTAGGGGATTGGTGGCTTGGTCAAGGGTGTGATCTAGAGGTAGACCTTACAGATATGTTCTCTACATTAACTTACTTAAGCTCTAACAATTTCTCATGTGATCCACCTTATAATAATCTTTGGCTTATGTAAAGTATTATTGCCGGACCGCGGAAGCGGAGCCGGCCAAGTAGGGCGAATGTCTCTTACTGACTGAGTGAGTGAGTGATTGACTGCCTATCCCTTGTTAAATAGCATAGTGGTTAGAGATGCAGACCTGCAAATAATAGGTCATGCGTTTGAATCTCGTCACTGTCAAAGCAAATTATACATTAGGATTTGTTCCGGACAGACAAACACTTCGCTGGATACAACCTTCAGTAGCTACGTTATAATAAGCCTAAACTAAAACTGTTTATGGTTAAATAGCAATTATTTCTGGTGGATTTTTGAGGTACGCATCCATGCATGCTTTTTGGGGTAATATAGGCTAGATCAAAACCCCTTGGGCAGTAAAAGAGTAGGGGTTTCTACGATTCTCTCGTCTTTTTACTTTGACGAAAAAGTCAGTTATCGTCACCTATATTCATAGTTATTGTATCAGTGTCATTCATGAATGAAAGAAAAATAAACGTTTTTGTGCCGTGAAATGAAATTCAGTCTCGCTAGAAACTGGTTAAATCTTATGACTTTTCCAAGTAGTAAGTTAATGCTAGTAAGCCTATCACTGGCTATTGAAATGGCCGGTGTTAAAATGGCCGGTGGCAAAAGCTATTCATTTTATAGATGCTATTTGCGGTGGAGGTTAACTTAATAAGAAACTTTAGTCAGTTTAACAAAATGCTTAATGGTGTCTAGCAAAATATTCAAACTTGGCATGATGTTAATGCGGGACAAAATTATCTAATGTCAAGATGCTATGCCGTCACTAGGGAAGTGCACAGCACGGTGGTGTAGTGGTTAAGGATGCTGTCTTTCATGTGGACCCAGGTTTGAGTCCAGTAGGGGCAACAATATCTGTATCTTTTAATTGCAGGCCAGCTGAACTACGCTTGCCTGGTACCTTTTCTGGTTTAAATAGTAATGTTGTTTAGTTTATATTTTGCCCATGTAGTTTTTCCTTTCAAAATGTTCACAACACACACTCTATACATCATAGACTTTTATTTTAAGGGCAAAATACAAACATTTGAAGTTTTACTGTTGCTGCCAAATGTTCTACCTTTGGTTGTCACTCAAACGATGGCTACCTTCTTTATATCAATGTGACAGCCACTTACTGACAGTTCAACACAAAGGACCCCATGCACAGACACAGCCAGTTACATTTCTCTGACCTCACTCGCTAGCTTGATACTGCGAATGTCAGGTACAGGATGTTGTCTCTCCCCTGTGATGCTTGTACGACAGTACACTGCGCACAATGCTAAATTGCGCTCAGCTTGGAAGAAAAATTGTATTTCATAAATATATTCTGTTTTTCTATGGCAGCGCATCATAATTAGCAGTGGCGGAGCACCGCTCTGATTACAATAAGAGGGAAGCAGTGCAATGAGGAAACACTTCCATTATCCTTCCTATTAGAAAACACTTCCACTATCCTTCCTATTAGAAAACACTTCCATTATCCTTCCTATTAGAAAACACTTCCACTATCCTTCCTATTAGAAAACACTTCCACTATCCTTCCTATTAGAAAACACTTCCATTATCCTTCATATTAGAAAACACTTCCACTATCCTTCCTATTAGAAAACACTTCCACTATCCTTCCTATTAGAAAACACTTCCACTATCCTTCCTATTAGAAAACACTTCCACTATCCTTCCTATAAGAAAACACTTCCACTATCCTTCCTATTAGAAAACACTTCCACTATCCTTCCTATTAGAAAACACTTCCATTATCCTTCATATTAGAAAACACTTCCACTATCCTTCCTATTAGAAAACACTTCCACTATCCTTCCTATTAGAAAACACTTCCACTATCCTTCCTATTAGAAAACACTTCCATTATCCTTCCTATTAGAAAACACTTCCATTATCCTTCCTATTAGAAAACACTTCCATTATCCTTCCTATTAGAAAACACTTCCATTATCCTTCCTATTAGAAAACACTTCCATTATCCTTCCTATTAGAAAACACTTCCATTATCCTTCCTATTAGAAAACACTTCCATTAT
>JACXGI010015029.1:0-18053 GCA_016801175.1 Esox masquinongy
AATTCCCTCCACCCTGACTAAGGCCCCGGTTCCAGCTGAAGAAAAACAGCCCCAAAGCATGATGCTGCCACCACCATGCTTCACTGTGGGTATGGTGTTCTTTGGGTGATGTGCAGTGTTGTTTTTGCGCCAAACATACCTTTTGGAATTATGGCCAAAAAGTTCAACCTTGGTTTCATCAGACCATAACACATTTTCCAACATGCTTTTGGGAGTCTTGTTTGTTTTTGCAATCTTCAGCCGGGCTTGGATGTTTTTCTTTGTAAGAAAAGTCTTCCATCTTGCCAACCTACCCCATAGCCCATTCAGATGAAGAATACGGGAGATTTTTATCACATGTAGCACACAGCCAGTACTTGCCACAATTTCCTGCAGTTCCTTTAATGTTGCTGTAGGCCTCTTGGAAGCCTCCCTGACCAGTTTTCTTCTTGTCTTTTTATCAATTTTGGAGGGACATCCAGTTCTTGGTAATGTCTCTGTTGTTCCATATTTTGTCCACTTGATGATGACTGTCTTTACTGTGTTCCATGGTATATCTAATGCTTTGGAAATTCTTTTGTACCCTTCTCCTGACTGATATATTTCAACAATGGGATCCCTCTGATGCTTTGGAAGCTCTCTGCGGACCATGGCTTTTGCTTTGAGATGCAACTAAGAAAATGTCAGGAAAATCCTACTAGAAAGGCTGAACTTTATTTGTGATTAATCAGAGTCACTTTAAATGATGGCAGGTGTGTAATGACTTCTATTTAACATGGGTTTGAATGTGATTGGTTAATTCTGAACACAGCCACATCCCCAGTTATAAGAGGGTGTCCACACTTCTGCAACCAGGTTATTGTAAGATTTTCATTTTTCCCCCTCGAAGATTTCAGTTTGTTTTTCAATTGAATTGTTCACATTATAGGTCACATTAAAAGTGGAAAAAGTTCTGACATGATTTATCTTTGTCTCATTCCTTTACATCACAAAAACCTGGCATTTTAACAGGGGTGTGTAGACTTTTTATATCCACTGTACATTTGACTTTTCTCAAAATACATTTAAGGTATCAAAATGAATTTCACCTTTTATTCCCGGAATGCATGTAAAAATGTATAAATACATGTCAATTTTGTCAAAATGTATTTCACCGTCAGACAAGCTCTCATTACAATATGCATTTTGTATAGAAAATCCATTACAAAATGTATATTGAAGTGTGTAATATGTATTGAATGATATCTATATTTTTATGTATTTTCCAATACATTTTCAAATGCATGTAGAACATTGGACCAACATCCATTGGTCCACCTTTAGCTTTGATTAAGGTGGATTTTTTTCTAAAACATTATGCAGCGTCACATCATTTATTTCCATCCAGTGTTGCATTCATTTTTGGCTGAGATCTTGTTTTGACGATGGGAGAGTCAAACCACTCTGTAAAGTCTTTTCCAGCACATCCCAAAGACTTTCAATGGGGCTACGGTCAGGACTCTGTCGTGGCCAATTCGTGTTACAATAATTCCTCATGCTCCCTGAACCAATCTTGAACACTTTGAGCCCAATTAATCCTGGCATTGTTGTCCTGGAATATGCCCGTGCAATCACGGAGGAAAAAATAAATTGATGGGATAACCTGGTCATTCAGTACATTCAGGTACACAGCTGACTTCATTTTATTGCCACATAACATTGCTGAGTTTAGACCTGACCAATTGAAGCTACCCCAGATCATAATACTGCCACCAGAGGCTTGTACAGTGGACAGACACTATGCATGATGGGTGCATTTCTCCATGCGCTTCCCTTCTTACCCTGACATGCTCATCACTCTGGGATAGGGTAAATCTGGACTCATTAGACCACATGACCTTTCTTCATTGCTCCAGAGTCCAATCTTACGGTTCAAAGTTGATGGTTTACCACTAGAATTCCAGGTTTTAATAATGCGTTTAACAGTTCTTAACCCAATTCCAGTAATTTCAGCACTCTCCTTAGTTGTTTTCTTTGCTTGATGTAGGCCAGTAATTTCAACCTTCTGAAACACACGGAATACATCTTCCAACGAGGTTGTTTAAGAAATGAGAAGCTACTCACAGCATAAGTTCGGGTAAAATAATGGTAAACAGCTGAAACATATGAATCATTACAGTACTTATTCAATCAAAGGCTATTAAGTATCTCCTTATTTAAATCCAAACTGTGAAATGTTTTGTCAGGCAATGTAGACTTGGAAGTTTGGGGAAACTTCAAAGTGAGATGAAGTAGCAGTATGAGGCACTCAGAAGTCAAAACGCCTGGACCTGGTTTCGCATTTCAGACTTGTCTGGCTTGAAATAGAGTACCAGCACACCTCAAAGTACCAGCATACCTTGAAGAAGGTGCAATGACATCAGAAGTGGAGCTATATGCATCTGATATTATTGCATCCCTGATAGGTTAAGGAGCTGATGACACCGCTGCACATTAACAAAATCAATAGGCTACTGATTGTTTCCCGGGGCTGTGCTAATGGTCCGTTACTATTGAAGTAATTGTTTGAGAAGGCTAAGTTATTTTCCTCTTCCTTACTAAGTCCTATATATAAGCAGCCCAAAAGCCTAAACATTTTTCAAGTTTAGGTTGACCATGCCGATTCAATGTTGCCATTTATAGCCTTTTTTCCTTAGGTTTGAGTGTTTTGTTTTTCTCCCCGGTTTTAAAATGTGGTAGAATTTGGATGATGGACAATTAAAAGCAATTAATGCATGTTCCTAAAACAAATTAGGCTAATAGTTAAACTAATGTTTGAGCGGACTTGAGAAATTGACTTGTAAAGTAGGGGTAACTTAAATGTGAGGTGAAGTAGCAGTATCAGGCACTCAAGAGTCAAAACCAGTGGGCCAGGGTTTGCATTTGAGACTGTCTTGTCTGGCTTGATATAAACAAAGGAACAAATGCTGTATGTCTGATTATTTTGCTTGTTTTAATCCTAGACGAAGTAAAGCACACGGTGCCAAAGATAATGGGTCTTTGCTTTCTTGCAGCAACACCATGTCATAATGGAATAACTGCATTGTTTGTACACTAGAACTACCAAGGCAGTAATTTTGACCGTTAATTTGCAATGTAATAACTTTGTTGAAATGAAACCCATGTACCTATAGGACCCTGACTTTTCAGAAATGTGTGTATATCTTATTCTAACAATGTTGTTTCATTAAAATTGCAAAACACAAAATATTTCTGAGTTTTTCTAGCTTGAATGGCCATAACGGTCATATTGACCATAAGCGTTGGGCTATAGACAGTGTATAATTTCCGTGTTTGCGCCTTTTTCCCGCTCTTGAGAATGAGGGTCACAAAAACAAAGGACACTTTTGATGAATGCCACAAGGCAGGCTAGCTAGTGTGTGGGAGCTGCACTTGGAAGGTAGAGATTATCTGTGTTGACTGTGAGTAATTGATCCGCAAGCGTCAGTGAAATTGATGCTTGCGGATCAAAACAACCCGATGGCTTGTTCAAGTGAGCCCACTTAGAGGAAAATTCTTTCATTATAATTTATAGCATTAATTTTTTACTCAGTAAAACAATTATTGCTTTCTAAATCAGTTTTTTCCCGCAGTTTTGCGAGTTGTCATGTTGTTTTCCTGTTACTGTCAGTTTAACTGTTTTGGCCATTTTAGGGTATATGCATTTATTACGTGTCAATAAAGGTTTTTACTATGCATTGAATTGCATATTGGGGATGTTTTTATAACTTATTGGATCCTGAGGTCAAAGGAAGAATGAATTTGTTTGTTCATTACAAAAGAAAATTATAGAATATTGATCTAATTTGAATTTGTATCTGTAATTAAGATAGCAAGCAACCAAGGAAATTTATATAGCACAATTTCTACATAGAAGCAGTTCAATGTGCTTTACAGTGAAAATAAAAATACAAAAATGCAATGGAATTAAAACAGTCAGATTGTTACAATTCTCAAGCTCAGCTGTCTGCAGGGGGACTGCATGAACTTTAACACCCCGGTATCTGAATCCGGGGTGTTGAATATAGAAGGTTCTGTGGTTGTGTAGGGAGGAGACGAACAGTGGAGTAACGATGGCGAAATTTATTTCAGTCCAAACACGGACAAGAGAAAACAACATACACAGCCCACAGTCGGGGTAATAGACCAAAAAACGAAGACGACGTAGCTCGAAAACACAAGACAATTACACACGAAGACCAGGGCAGCAGAGGGAACATATATACTGAGGGAATTAACACAGATGGAGTCCAGGTGTGTGTGCTAAACAAGACAACAGATGGGTGATGAACTGATGAGATGGGCGGTGGCGTCAGAAAGCCGGTGACGTCGACCGCTGAAGCCTGCCCGCTTGCAGGGGAAGGAGGGGCAGCAGAGGGCGCTGTCGTCACAGGTTGTTGATTGACTAATTCATATCCACATTAATTTCATTAGATGAACAAGAAACCAGGCAAGCCTAGTTCAACCGGCCCGCTATAGGAATGACTGTGTCGTTAACCACTACACCAAGGAGCTGTACAGTTGTTGGTTGTCAGTATAGCCTCTTGTCTCTACCCACAACAAATCCTCTTTTGCCACTGGCCGTTTTAATAGTTAATTGGCCATTCGTGAATGACATTGATACAGTTAAACTGACTAACGTGTCTTACTATGTATTGCGTTTTCCACTGGCCGTTTGAACAGCGTATTAGCCAGTAATAAGCTTTACCGGTATCTACTAACTTACTGGAATAGTCATAAGAATTGAGCAGTTGCTAGCGAGTCTGCCAAAGCTATTTCATTTCATGGCATAAGAACGTATTTTTTTATTTCATGGCATAACAACATACTGTTCATTCGTGAATGACATTTATACAATAATTATCAATAAAGGCGACGATAACTAACTTTTTCGTCAAGTAAAAAGACGAGAGAATCGTGGAATCTACCAGAAATAATAAATGTTGTTACTCTCAATAGATTCGACGTAGGTCTTCCATATGAGAGACACTGTCTTTAACCACTACGCCACGGCATCAAAAGTTTCAGCAGTCGCTAGACTCCATTGAGGATTGTGTTAAATAGGCTTACTAGTATCTACTAACTTCCTAGGAATAATAAGAATTGAGCAAATTCTAGCGAGACTGAAGATGAACTATTCCATGCCAGAAACAGTCGTAATATAACCGTATACAGTTTCAGCCAGCGAAGTTTTCGCCAATACGTTATAAATCACAATGTGTACTTCCCTTCGCCTGCGAGGAGATACGAACTCGAGACCTATAGTTCACAAGTCTGCTTCTCCAACCACTATGCTATTTAACAAGGGTGAGTGAGTGACATTCGCTCTTCTTGGCGGTGCAGCAAAAAATTAGTGTCATGACATTTCTTATTACCTATCCTAACATTACAGATCCATTTATTCTTGTATTTTATATTGATTATTGAAATGATATGCAAATAATGTATGAACGGTCAGAATGAAAGCTATGGCCATTCTATTAATAGAATTCCAGCAGTGTGTGTGTTAATATCTCAGGTTTTGGCTATAGGTGTGGAAATGATGCCTGCTCTGTAGAATCCCAGAACATTCTGGGCCGTGCCTGTGATATGTTATTCTGAAGGTGTCATTACAGTTTTTCTCAATTGCTTAAACACAAAAACTGGTTAACGGAGCACAAAAACCCATACCGTCATTCCCAAAAACACACACATTACGTCATTCCCAAAAACACACACATTTCCCATTACTGCAAAAACTATTCACCTATCTCCACACATTTCAATACTTTTCTGCAAAACCTTACACAAAAGTGGACAAATAAATCATTCATTGCACTATATATTCATTCAGCAAAAACATGCTCTCAAAATAATTAACTCAAATCATCACAACCTAAATTCAAAGACCACACCTTTCTCCAGGTGCAAAAACAGTAAGCCTCAAAATGTTAACACACTAATCAGACTTACAGGCTCAATCAATAGGGCGTAGTGGCATGTCCTTGTGCTTTGGAATAATGGATCCTAACAATGCTGCAGTTGCAAGGCAACAGAGAGGAAGAGGACTAGGATGAGGTGGTGGAGAGTGTATGACCGCAACCCCTATGCACAGTATAACCTAAAGGAGGCAATGATGAACGCCTGTGGTGATGTGTTTGTGGAGTCTATCCAGGGAGTTCTAAGACACAAGGGCATGTTCCCCACACTGCCCAGACCTGAGATGATGAGAACACTGATGCTGAGTAACCTGACCCAGACCAAATGATGAGAACACTGATGCTGAGTAACCTGACCCAGACCAAATGATGAGAACACTGATGCTGAGTAACCTGACCCAGACCAAATGATGAGAACACTGATGCTGAGTAACCTGACCCAGACCAAATGATGAGAACACTGATGCTGAGTAACGTGACCCAGACCAGATGATGAGAACACTGATGCTGAGTAACCTGACCCAGACCAAATGATGAGAACACTGATGCTGAGTAACCTGAACCAGAACAAATGATGAGAACACTGATGCTGAGTAACCAGACCCAGACCAGATGATAAGAACACTGATGCTGAGTAACGTGACCCAGACCAGATGATGAGAACACTGATGCTGAGTAACCTGACCCAGACCAAATGATGAGAACACTGATGCTGAGTAACCTGACCCAGACCTGAGATAAGATGATGAGAACACTGATGCCAAGTAACCTGTACATTTGCTGCATTTGGAAATAAAGCTTTTGGAAATTGGGTATTTTATTTATTTTATATGTTTTGTCAGTATGACAGTTCAAAGGTCAGGTTTTTGACCAAAACAGCATATGCAGTAGTATTCATGTAAGTTATTGCAGTACTGTTTTGAATTTCTTTCACCAGGGTAATCATGAAAGGGATTTTTCCGGATAGTCAGGGCTGTGATTTTACAAAGTTCCAAATTATTTATTTGAAAACCTCTTATAACCATTTTGGTAGCAGTGTTCTGAATTAATCCCTTCAATGTATAACGAACAGTCATGTAGTCTCTGTTTTTGACAGCTTATGTGTGTTGTCTGAGGGCAAAGTTTGAACTGGGACCCAGAAGTTAGATGTTTGTACCGTTGGATGTACGTTTTTAGAATTGTGTGTGAAGATTTGAGAAAATGGTGAGTTGTTCCAGGAATTATGTCTAAGCAATTGAGAAAAACTGTAATGTGACAGACATGATGGTAACTGGTTGACATTGTAGCAGCCAACCGCCAACGATCGAAAGTTTAAGAGCTTTTCCGACCATGGTTGATCATGGGTGTGTCGTTGATTTTGGGATGGTGTTTTCCAATATCTAGCAGTTCTAATAAGCCTGTACATGCTGAAATGAATCATCAGACTCTTGCTTGGGGTTTGACAAGTCTGGCATGAAATAGATAAACTAATAGCCAACCATGATTGGGTGCAATGATATCAGAAATGCAAATGTAACTATATGCTTATAGAGTACATGTATTTATCACATTTGCACTTTTGTACTGCATGTATTTGTCCTCACGCTATATGTTTATCAGACCAAAGCAAATTCCTTGTATGTGAATTACTACTTGGCAATAAATCTGTTACTGATTCTGATTCTTTGTGCTATTCTGATTGAAGTGATATACAAGATAATATTGTAATAATATTAGAAACAGTATAACAAACTATAAAGTGATCATACAGATAAGAGATTATACAGTTGGTCTATGTCTCTAGACATTTATGGATCACATACAGTGGTCTGTCTCCAACACGTGCACATGTTGGATGGAAAAGGATATAAAATATATCGAAAGCCTTGCAAATACCATTCAGTAGTGTTCAATCCAGGCCAGCGGACAGTCTTGCCTGGGCCTGGGACGAGATAATCTTAGATGGGCCCTTTAATGTCAACCCAATGTCAGTTCTGGACCCCCCCCTACCCTGGGCCCGGGACAACAGACCCGTTTGTCCCCCCTATCGGCGGGCCTGGTTCAATCAATTATTAAGAAGTGGAAAATTCGTGGATCTCTTGATACCATGCCAAGGTCAGGTAGACCAAGAAAGATTTCGGCCAAAACTGCCAGAAGAATTGTTCGGGATACAAAGAAAAACCCACACGTAACCTCAGGAGAAATACAGGCTGCTCTGGAAAAAGATGGTGTGGTTCTTTCAAGGAGCACAATATGACGATACTTTAACAAAAATGAGCTGCATGGTCCAGCTGCCAATAAGAAGTCTTTACTGCGCCAATGCCACAAAAAAGCCCGGTTACAATATGCCCGACAACACCTTGACACGCCTCACATCTTCTGGTACACTGTAATTTGAAGTGATGAGACCAAAATAGAGCTTTATGGTCACAACCATAAGTGCTATGTTTGGAGAGGGGTCAAAAAGGCCTATAGTGAGCAGAATACCATCCCCACTGTGAAGCATGGTGGTGGCTCACTGATGTTTTGGGGATGTGTGAGCTCTAAAAGCACGGGGAATCTCGTGAAGATTGATGGCAAGATGAATGCAGCATGTTATCAGAAAATACTGGCAGACAATTTTCATCTGCATGAAAGCTGTGCATGGGACGCTGTTGGACTTTCCAGCACGACAATGACCCTAAGCACAAGGCCAAGTTGACCCTCCAGTGGTTACAGCAGAAAAAAGTGAAGGTTCTGGTGTGGCCATCACAGTCTCCTGACCTTAATACCATCGAGCAACTCTGGGGAGATCGCAAACCTGCGTTTCATGCAAGACGACCAAAGACTTTGCATGACCTGGAAGCATTTTGCCAAGACGAATGGGCAGCTATACCACCTGCAAGAATTCGGGGCCTCATAGACAACCATTACAAAAGACTGTACACTGTCATCATAAAGGAAGGCAATACACAGTATTAAGAACTAAGGGTATGCAGACTTTTGAACAGGGGTCAGTTCATTTTTTTCTTTGTTGCCAAGTTTTGTTTTATGATTGTGCCATTCTGTTATGAACTGCAGTTGAATGTGAATCCCATAAGAAATAAAAGACGTGTTTTGCCTGCTCACTCATGTTTTCTTTACAAATGGTACAAATATTACCAATTCTCCAAGGGTATGCAAACTTTTGAGCACAACTGTATGTATGTGTGTAGGAGGTGCGGGGGGGCACACAAAAGGGACCAAACCATGGACTCAATGTAAGAGAAAATTCTGTGCTTTTGAGAACGGGTTGGAGTGGGCGGTGTATGTTACTGTGCAAGAATGTACTGATGAGAGGGATGATCCTAGTGGGGTTAGGATCAGAGTCGGGGTTAGTGATGGGATGAAGGTTATGATTATCAATCAAATTTCAATCAAATTTATTTATAAAGCCCCTTTTTACATCAGCAGTTGTCACAAAGTGCTTTTACAAAACACCCGGCCTTAAAACCCCAAGGAGCAAACAACAGTAGTGTTGAATTTCAGTGGCTAGGAAAAACTCCCTAAGAAGGCCGAAATTTAGGAAGAAACCTAGAGAGGACCCAGGCTCAGAGGGGTGATCAGTCCTCTTCTGGCTATACCGGGTGAACATATTAAGAGTACAATTGTACAATTGATTATGGTCAGGATCTGGGTTCTGGTGAGGATCAGGGATAGGGTGAGGTTCAGGGTTAAGGTCAGGGTTAGCACTCATGCAACAGACCAAGTTTGCTTCAAATATCTGTTTGCATTCAGGAGTAATGAGCCTTTGAAGTGAAATTCTGGTATACCGATTAGTGCCAAACATTGCACGCCTCCTCTACTCCTCCTTCGAACCATGGATATGAAGTTTGGTGACTATGAGACAAACAGTTCCTGAGATACGCCCTCACTTCCTGTTTGGCGGCCTCATCGCCATATTCGATTGGCTGGAACGGACTAACCGTTTTGCATATCAAAAATCCATCTGATTACATTTGTTAGGATTGGTCTGGAGATCATTTGTGCCATTTTTCAGGAAGATTGAACAAAATTTGTGGCCTGTGAAAACTTTCTAAGCACTTTCAGAAAATTCAAAATGGCGGAAAATCCAATATGGCGGAAATGAAAACGGCCTCTGGCAAAGTTGTTCAGCACTTTCCCATGCATCATATGACACCAGATGTATGTCTCTAGGGGCAATCAGAGCCTGAGTTATGAGCATTTGAAAATCGCAACTTTGACCCGATGGTGGCGCCAGAGGCATGGGCCTATGGACACAAATTGCTGTGCGTTAATTTGGGCTAGCCCTCTATCAGCGTGCAAAGTTACAAAAAAAGTTAGCCAGCAGAAGTAGGTGAGCTTGGAAAAATGCCGGAAGAAAAAATAACAATTGCAATAGGGTTCTGCAGCTTTGCTGTTTGGACCCCTTATAAATACAGTAGAATAAATACAATATTCATCAGCCTAACTGCCTGTGGAAAGAAACTTTTATTAAGATGGGTGGTGTGTGATCTAATGCTCCAGTAGCGTTTTTTAGATGGAAGGAGAGAGAACAAGGCGTGGACAGGGTGGCTTTTTGATTTTGTTTGCAGACCTAGTTTGTTGTATTTCTATGTTGTCTCAAATCACAGTATCTCAAATCACGAGGATTGAGATGCTGGGGTGGTGCAGTAAACGGTTTTGGGAACTGTAATTCATTGATGATGAATCTAAAATGCATGTACAGTCATGGCATAAATGTCCCCCTGGAGACAGCCGGGTTAGACATTGATGCAGAGATTATCTCACGAAGGGACTGATGGGTTCATCCAAGCGCTCCAGTGCAAGGATTGAGATACCGGGGTGGAGAGTCCCCCTGGAGGGTGGTTAGAGAATTGTAACAATCTGACTGTTTTTATTCTAATGCATTTTTGTTAAATTTTTTTTTTTGTAAAGCACATTGAATTGCTTCTATGTATGAATTGTACTATATAAATAAACTTGCTTTGTTTTTTGTAAGACCCTGCCTGGCCATTTTGGATATCTTTACAGAGAGCAATGATATATTGTTTGAACGTAGGTTGTTACTAGTTTCATAACATGTGACAGCTATGTACATTAGTCAATTGTCCATGCACTTCATTAATTTACACTACTTGCGTTGTAGCCTGTATGAGATAATAAAATGAATATGATCAAAAAAATAACATTTCAAGATGAACATTTACATTTTTTGTGAAATTGGTGGCCAGACCCAATAACCTATTTTGGGAGGAATGACCTGATTGTGGAGTTTCAGAAATTTATATAACCTTACGCTAGGCCCTCCCGATTAATGGACCAGCATGAAAAGCAATCAGATAAGCCAGTTTAAAAATGTAATACCTTTTGGTTTATATTGATAATTATTCATATTAACACCATCGCCCAGAAGAGCTTATAGTTTACCCAAATGTCTTACCACTACATCACTACCTACAGCAGAAGCAAACAGACCTAACGATGACAATATCTCATGGGTTAGCGAGACTCATGTCTCATTCGTGGCACACCTTAAGGGTTCTTGAGCAGGGACGTCACTAGAGATTCATGGATGGGGGGATAAGCCTCTTTTAAGGGGGTCTGGGCATACTCCCCCAGGATGTTTTTTTAAAGTCCTCAAAATATCTTTTCATCAGTTATTTTTAGAGTAATAACAGATGTAAAATCAATCAAAATAGGGTTATTTTTGGTCAAGATTGGCTAAAAGTATACCTGTTTCATAGTTTGTGTTAGACACTGATCTAATATGACTTAGGCCTACTTAAATTCTATCCAAATAAAGAAAAATGTAAGTTCACGCTGTCCCCATCCATCCAACACCAACAAAAGGCACAAAAATGGCTGTACTAAATGATCAGCCCCCTACCCAATCCTCCAATTAGGTATATCTGCAGACCGCAAGTCAGGGGCATTACTTAATGTGGGGGTTCCTGAATATTAAGTTACGCCCACTGATGTTCGCCATAGGTCAGTTTAAATGGGGCTTCCTGAATATTAAGTTACACCCACTGATGTTCGCCATTGGTCAGTTTGGGGGCATCCTTGTTTGACACATGGTTCGACACTAGGTGTTATGTATGGGTATGACGTCATTACGTTGAATGTGCTAATCGAGGAATAAGAGTTAACTAACGTTACAACTTTATCTCAGAGTCCATGTGTAATGAAATCACATGGACTCTGAGATAAAGACAATTTATCTCAGAGTCCATGTGATAAAGAATCACATGGACTCTGAGATAAATTGTCTTTTGTTATATCTTGACAAAAGACAATATCTTTTGTCAAGACATAACACTAGGTTCAAGCGGTTCAAGCATTGATATACAAAATAAAAGTGTATTTGCTTTGACTACATGTTGAAAAAGCGCTCTAGTCTGATTATGCTTGTACCAATTATGTCAAATTAAATGGTATTTTCCAATAATAATAATTAAAATTGTTTGATAACATACAACTGAAATATATTAATTTGAAGACTGAAGTGCCTCTAAAAATAGTTTTAAATGTTTTGGTTACAGTCAAGAATGACACACTGGTGGTTTAGAAAGCTGTTGAGTGCAGTTATAATACAGACACATGCATACATACACATGCACAGTCATACTCACTATGCCTGCCATGGTCAGTTTTTCTTTGAGTAGCCATTGCTTGTTTATATGTGATACAGCAGAGGGCCATCATTAGGAGGTTGGTGGTTGAGAATGCTGCTTCTGACCAGTTTTCATACAAATCATTGTGATGGTTTGTCCTTCCTTTGACTTGATCTGTTCTATTTAACAACATTGTTCTAGAAAGTTGAAATTGGTAACTGGAAGAGTTGAAGTTTCTATAGCCTGTTGCACAAAGGTGGCGAGTTTCAATATGCATCATGTAAAGGTCAGGTCAACATCTGTTTACAGAAATATTAATTTTTCCGGGGGTGCCTGGAACAAGCACATTTTTAATTCTAGAGTAATGACGTGGTTATGGACTTAAAACATTGTTGGGAGGAATATAACTGTTACATGTCTTGGAATTGATTATCTGACGTCTAATTTAACCCTTATCCTAAAAGTTGATTCAATAACATAAATTACAAGTAGAACAGGTCCAAAAGAGCACAACAGACCTCACTGAAAGTCAATTAATGTAGTCCAAAAGCATGAAGTTAATGGCATAACCTAAAAATACAAAATTAAATGATATGCCAGTTAGACAATTAAAAATTTTAATCACCCCATCAAATATTCAAAAAATTACATTCCAACACTGACAAAACTAAACTGTTTCTTTATGTACTGTGTATTCAGCCTTGCCCAGATTCTGTAGGCTTTGGTTTCATCCTATCATGTTATATGGCCAGGTGAACAGTTCCAAAACACTGTCCAGTTTACTCTTGCTAAACAACTGATGTTTTTTTCTCTTTGTCCCGTCAAACTATATTGTGTTTTCTGGATCTTGTCATTTTTGTTGTGCGGAAACATGGTTTAAAGACAGCTAATAAGTATCCTCATCAACAAAAATAATTAACAGAGAAGCTCAAAATGATCACTAAGTCCTCTTTCATTGTCTGTCTATTTCATCCATGAATGTTTCAGTGTCTTCAAAATTATTAAACAAAAACATGAAAGGGAAAAGAGCTTCTTGTTCTTCCTCTAAAGTTGAGGACTCTCTGAGCATCTGCACAGCACTGTATTTCCTCATCATTCAGGGGTGAGGACTTGTACCCGGTCTCAGAAGAGGCACGTGTTGGCATTTACCCAGGCAACAGCATCCCCCAGGTCAACAACGCATCTTGGCAACTGAAATGAAAGATCACAACAATCACATAGAACTAGAGGTGTACAAAGTACAAAGTAAAAGTGCTCAACTGGGTTCGGCTGTGTTCACCACTTTAGGGAAGTATCTAATTAAGATCTAAGTAACCAGGTAAAGGGAGTACAAAACTAACCAGTGATCAAAAAAATAAAAAGGAAGAGTGTAAATGATCAGTTAAGGTCATTGGTTAGTTATGAACTCTGATTAGGTAATTTAGCGCATCCTTAGCAACTTCCCAAAACTGGTGAACACAGCCAAATACTTCTACATTTTACACCAATGCATAGAAGATGGCTATGGCAAATTATTATTTTGTATACATTTCTAAATAATGACAACATAGTGTATATGAAGTTAAAAAACACATAGATCTTGCCTGCTTGCATATTGTGACAGGTGCATCATGCATCTTTAGATAGTTATAACGTACCCTAATTGACTAGAGCTGGCTAACAAGTAGCCTACCTAGTCGCGTAGCTACAGTAGCTATCTTTAAACGTAGCTATAAGGGTTGTCGTGTTTTCTGTTTTCAAGCTATTCGAATCTCAGATTCAAAGAATTTAGTAGATAAGCGATCTTAGTGAACACGTTAACTATCCCTAAATATATAGCTAGAGGTTGTCATATGGAAGCACTTACCGAAATCTTCGTCGTTGACCCTGTAATTCGTCCTTCATAAACGCACGCACTAAATCAAAAACACCACACCAATGGAAACCGTCAATGGGCGTAACTTAATATTAAGAAACCCCCATATTAAGTTATGCCCCCGACTTGCGGTCTGCAGATAAACCGTCCAATTATTGGCCACCATACTATTTTGTTGAATTACATTATAATTCATTTTTATTTGTAATACAAATGACAAATCGTAGTCTTCTCTGAAGTGTCTACTAGAAAGTTGTAGCTTGCTTTCTTGCCTTCTGGTAAAAAAAGACTTTGCTACTACACGTCTGGTCTGTCGCGCAAGTCCAATTTCACGAATTGCAACTTCCATGCATGACATTTTAAAAATCTCACAAAAAATGTTTTAACCTCCAAACATTTCTATAAAAAATGGTGGTGGGCTAGCTGTAAGCGTACAGTATATTGATTAGCAAAATGTAACGTTGTTTTCCAGTGCATTTACATTTTGAACTTGGGAGGACTTAGTTCTCCGGACACTAGAAATGGACGCTAATGGGGGCCGATTGTAGGGAGAGGTTAGCTACAGAAAAGAGCTCGCTTCAGATGAACAAGTTACGTTCAAAGCAAAGAGCCCCCCTAAAATAGTTTCACAAGCACCCTTTGGTCAATGATAAGACTTTCCTGCCTGGATGAAGTATATTTCCACGAGTTATCACTAGTTATACTACCACCTTCTGGCCAAATCTGGCTAGTGATGTCTGAGAAAAAGACAAGACGCGGATCCATTGTCCACTCATTCAAAGTGTGAGAAAAAAAGTTAGTTTTTGGCCCAGTATAGTTATTTGGATTATTTTAAATGCAATTGGGAATTAATGTTACTTTTTAATGTTTTTTTAGGGACATTAATATCTGGTATTCAAAATGAGTATTATTAAAATAAACATGTTTATAGTCAAAATGTATGTACAGTTCTTTCAAATAATATAATTAATACTTCAAATGATTATTACTTTTGGAATAATCACATATCTAAAATTAAAATAAAATAATTGTAAATATACATTAATAAAACCACCTGCAGTACCCCCACTGAACACCAGGGCTCAGCAAACAACACGTTTAAAGCCAGTGTTCCCAACTCAGACAACGTCTTTAAATATCCTATTCAGATATGCTATTCGGTGTTATTAGCTCATAACCCTAGGCATAGTTTGGGTAATCAGAGCCTGACCTGTTTCTTGCGGTTAGTCTTCAGGACAGAATGAATTTCATTTTGTCCTCTGATCTCAATCCAGTTCTCTCCTCTGGTAACTGTCCGCTAGGTGCTGTTCTAGGTTCCAACTACCCCCCCCTCGCCGCATAGACCCATACTCACCAGTCTTAGATTACCGGTCCTATGAAGAGGAACCTACGCTAAGCTATAACATACCATTTCAGTGACATATTATAGCACAGCTCAGGCTAATTCACAAACACACATACAGTGTCACTGATCTAGATTTGCATTTTTATTATTTAGCGGACGTTGTTATTCAGAGCGGCTTGTTGTGCTTTCCTCTTTGCTAGGTGGGAGTACTACCCAGTTAGAGTACATTTTACTAAACAAACATGCTTAAAACTGGCAGTCTCTAATCAAACCCTGAAACCGCCACACTTATGTGATGTGAGTACTTGTGAAATTACACTTTAAATAGTTGCTGATAAAAAGGCTTCTTTTTGAGAATAAAGACAGATGCATTATTAATAGGGTATGTTCTACAAATATCTTTGAGCATGTCATGGATGTGACTTTCGTACGAAACTATTTCGCTACTCCAATAAATAGATAGGCAGCGACTCAGTGAGACTGCACAATTATCAGGTAAGCAAACCACTAAATCCAAGTATATGTTCGACTGAAAATTTGCTTTTATTTTTCGCCCGGTTGGTTGATTGGTCGAGACTGATTGCAGGTTTGGTTTTGGGCTGAACAGGAAACGGTAATTCGGGGACGCGCTTCCCATTTGCGGCGCGCTACCGGCTGATTTTCACAGAATGGAGTTGGGAAAAATCACGGTGGTTGAGTCGTTTCTGAGGAGTCGGTAACGGCGTTGAAAACCGTTAACTTCTGAAGATTAAAGGACTGAAATCACAATATTGCCTTGGCAGACGGATTTGTTAGACTGTTACTTTCACCGATACATGGTAGCAGTTTTCCCGTTGGATACAGAAACAAACATTCTGGATTTCTGACAGTAAGTAGCCGCTCGCTTTTTCTTTCTGGTGAAACCCGTCTGTATTTTCGAGCTAAATTACGCGCTGCATTTTTTTTTAAATATTTTTGAGTTAGGGAAGGCTCATCAATTACAATCCAGTGAAATGCTGAATTAAAATGAAAATATTCTATCGGCTTCACCACAAGCTTACTTGATAAGGAGTCGCATCAGGCTACCATGATTAGCCCACTTGTCTGCTTTTATACAGCGATAAGATCTTGAGACATCGGTAACAAAAATTACAAGGCATATTTGTCCTAGACTTAAATGGATGGAAAAGGGGAACGTAAACATTAGTTTAGCGCTAGTCCTACAATGCAATTGGCTACGATATTCATGCATTTCAGCGAAGGCAGCTGATTAGAATATTAGATATTTGCAGCTGGCAGACGTTTTGAGGCTAAATGGGTGTGTTGATGGTACGGTCTTAATGGAACATGCAGTGTATGCCGCCGGAGGGACGAGCAAAGGGAAAGCCGTGGATGATCTACGGCCTGTAAACACTGTTGCCGAGGAGAATAATGGTAAATGGTTTTAATTTAGTAGGCTGACCTTAACTAGGACAACGTTTACCAGTTTGTGGTTTCAATTAATCTAAATCGTTGATTTGACTTCTCTCTAAAATTATAAGGGCGTGGCGAGGCATTGATATGGGCGTGTTCTCGTGCCAGTGTTTCATCTGTATTGATTTGACACCTAATTTCCGAAATGTCTTGAAGCAGCACTGCTTTTTCGTATTGGATGAAACTGCGAGTCGTCACATTTTTCATCTACAAGGTATTCTATTTATCTTTCTGAAATATCAACTGTTAGATGCCTTTTGTACCGTAGCGGTGGTACCCTGAACCAACATAGCTACTGATGAAAGGCCTATTATGCTAGTCTCGACATGTGCCCAATCTGTCAGATTTAAAACGGCGTGCACTTGCAACGGCAAGGCACGATTGACTTTTTAGCCGTGCTGGCCATAGGTTATATAAAAAGGTTAGTCTCTGGTATGGCTCAACGTTTGGCGTCCCGGTTTCCGAAGAACGGCGTCCCTGTTAAATGATGACGTATGTCGGTAGGGCAGTTAGGTGTGCTAGAAGGCCTCTTGATATCCGACGACCGGAGAATGAGCCGACCTCCGGTCATAATCCGCGATTTCCCCAAATGAACACATGGTAGTTGTAATGCGATCGGAGGCTTTTGCTCCGTTATCCCTAATCTGACACGGTTGGTTATGGGTTGAACGTTTTAATTTCCCAAACAGTCTCTGTAGATCTCAGGACATCTCACATACAGGTGCTGGTCATATAATTAGAATATCATCAAAAAGTTGATTTATTTCAGTAATTCCATTCAAAAAGTGAAACTTGGATATTATATTCATTCATTACACACAGACTGATATATTTCAAATGTTTATTTCATTTAATTGTGATGATTAAAACTGACAACTAATGAAAATCCCAAATTCAGTATCTCAGAAAAT
>JACXGI010015033.1:0-18046 GCA_016801175.1 Esox masquinongy
TATCAGAGCAACCTGGGCTCTCATAACACCTGAGCAGTGCCACAGACTGATCGACTCCATGCCACGCCGCATTGCTGCAGTACTTCAGGCAAAAGGAGCCCCAACTAAGTATTGAGTGCTGTACATGCTCATACTTTTCATGTTCATACTTTTCAGTTGGCCAACATTTCTAAAAATCCTTTTTTTGTATTGGTCTTAAATAATATTCTAATTTTCTGAGATACTGAATTTGGGGTTTTCATTAGTTGTCAGTAATAATCATCAAAATTAAAAGAAATAAACACTTGAAACATATCAGTCTGTGTGGAATGAATGTATAGATTATACAAGTTTCACTTTTTGAATGGAATTACTGAAATAAATCAACTTTTTGATGATATTCTAATTTTATGACCAGCACCTGTAGTTGCACAGCTCAACCCTGTCATTTATTGCGATGCATCAGTGGAACGGAGATAATTTTAACAACATTACATATTTTTCTTAAAGACGTTGAAATGCAGCACAAATAATAGACTCTATAGTGAATAAAAACAAATACATATCAGTCACAAAAAAAGAGCTGTGTATCATAACCAAACAGTTAGCTCTAATGAACACCCAGCCCACGAGGTTGAGGCTTCAATTGCGGAACGCAACTGTCTGTTTATTGTCAAAAGCACAAAAGGGCAGAGGCAGGACTCAAAAACCAGGGAGGCAAGCAGGCAGGTTCGGTAACAGGTGGTTAGGACGAAAAGGCAATGGTAAGGGGAGAAAACCACAACAGGCAGGGAAATAACAGTTATAGCTCTACAACGACCCAACGGCTTGGCAGGTTCACTACGAACAATACCTCACAACCAAGAGGTGGCGGAGGTCTGTCTTAAATGGGGAGAGAAGATGAGGCACAGGTGTCTAGTATTCCGGTGATTGCGATCTAGAGTGAGAGCTGCGTTCAGGTGCAAGACGTCTTGAGTGTGTGGCGGTAACAGGTAGAGGGCGTGAGAAGGTGGAGATGGGGCAAGGACGCAGCGAGGACCTCACATTAGCTACAGTAGGCCAATTTGCAAATCTTATTCATTGAACTGTTTGTAAACAGGCAGTAGCAAAAGCGCAACTTTAGATAACGTAAAATCATTCATTAACACACTTACAGGTCCTAAGGCCATTTTTCATTTTCTTTGCATTTAAGATTGATTTTCCATTGATTATGTTATATTTTGATATGGAGTTGTAGGACCTATGTACCTATCCATAAAAATTAAGCATAGCATAGCTATGCATAGAATAGCTATTAGTTTGTATCCAAAATCTGCAAAAGGAAAGGTGTATAATATGATTTATTGTACCTTATATTGTACCATGCATTACTTTACCACTGTAGATCAGTTTGTGGGCATCCTAGGGCACAACCAAAACAACCACCTTGTTCCTCTTCTGCATAATAGAACATATTTTCATTTTTTTTTTGCTGCATCTGTACATTAAGGAATTTATTGTAAGTGCACTTGATATGGTGGTGATGCTCCATTTGACCACCTACTCTTAGCTTAGCTTTTGGTTGATAGCATGGCGTGTAGGCATCTTACAGCAAAATTAAACATATCCACATCTTCCAGAGATTCTCTTGATTCTAACTAGGGTACCTATGAGTTTTTCGCTTCAACCATTTGGTGACCACACAATCGCCACTGACGACTCTGGACGTACAGTATTCAACTATATCTATGACTGTGTCTGATGGAATGAATGATTATCAGTGTGTTCGCCTGGCTCTCACCTTTTCATTAATGTATGCCAAACCCTTCCTCCACCAATGGTTTGAGATTTATTCCGGGCACTGTACCTCAGCGAAAAGTCTGCAAATGATGGTAATGCATTTACCATAACTGTTGATATTGGCTGATTCACCAAGTTATGCTGAACACAGTAAACAAAATGGTGCTGCTAGTCCAAACAAAAGGGAATAAGAGGATACAGAGTAATGTGACCACAATCAAATCATGCCAGTGTGTTTTTGGACCATTTTAAAGACTTTAATTCCTTTCAATGAATAGAGGTAGTAGGTCTGAATGATGTCTGGATTTACACAACGTCCCACAACCTGTTGAATCATCAAGACAATGTAATGTAAACACTTGAATGAAAAACCGCGCTAAACCTGGTACAGGTGACTCGGACAAAGCCAAAGCCACCAATAGGCAGAGACTTGTCGGCTTTCAATTCTTGAGGTGTCACATCTCGCTCCTTTACTGTAACTGAGAACAAATCGGCAAAAGTAATCACACAAAGTGAGACGGACAAAGACAGCAGAAGCATGAACCAACCCGAAACACCCAGGGGAATCTCATGAACATTTGGTGGAAAGCTATATAATACAAAATCTACAATTTGTAGATTTTCTATAGATAGTATTGCTATCATCAAGCTTTCAACAAATTCTGTTGATAAACAGCTGCTAAAGTTAAGGTTAGAGTTTGGTTTAGAATAAGGTTTAGTGAAAGGGTTAAGTTTAGGGTAAGGTTTAGTAGATAGTTAAAATATAACTTATTGTCAATAAATAATCAATACTTTTTCTGGATGGAGCTGTAGCTGGGTAAATAAATGTGAACTCAAGGAAAACCTCATCTTAACTGTTTCCTGCGTCTGTCAGACAGCCAGGGTACCCAGAGGTGACAGGAGAAAGTATCCGACAGACAGTGATTTCATGTTGCGAAAAGTAAATCTATCTTAGACTCACATGTAGAACAAGGTGAACATGACAGCTTCTTCGTTACTGCTGACATTCACATGGGTTCATCAATGACCAGGCCATCTTCATGTAACATGGTATATGGAGACATGTTGAAGAGATGTCAGCCATTTCTCTTCTCAGTTTAGAGTAGCATATCCAGTAATCCCATCCTGCAAAAGTTTATGAAATATATTATGTGCCATAAATGTTGTTAGGTAGGATCATTTTCATATCATCTTGGACCTGGGTGGGGTCATTCAAGTTATTGGATTTACATATAAATTGAACAAGCTGTACTAACACACCTCCATTCTGTTTCTAATGGATTCTATTATCTGACTTGCATACTTTAACAAGCATTTAATTTCTTCATTATGTTGACTTGTGTTGCATTATGTTTAAATGCTATTGATTAAAATACATTTAACGAATAACGCCCACACGCCCTGCCCCTTTTTCCACCCTATTCCCACAATGCACCTATTCTAATGTGTTCTGGGCGTCTCTATGTCCTGGAGGTAAAATAGTAAGAAAAAAATTAAAGATGGTGGAATATGGAAAGCAATTACATTTTCTGTATCAGTAAGCAGGTCTGTGGTAGCTGGGGGTCATTCTTGCTCTCTGATCTTGCTTGGGGAGGCATTTAAGAGCCCTTAGGCTCACCTAGTTAATTAACTTTTTCTATTTTTACAGTAATGTACTCCTTTATTTTCCAAATCCCAATGCAAATGCTGTTTTCCCATTGGAAGAGAGACAGGGAATCTAAAACCCATCATCCCTCTGCATATTGAACAAGTGTATTTTAGGCTGTTATTTTTTTTTATGATATACTGCCGTTTTGCATCAAATTATTAGAACATCAGTCTTTTGTGTTTCATTGTGCAATGATTATTATTTGTGATAAACGCCCCCCCCCCCTTTATTATCTAAAAGAAAAAAGACAGACAAAACTTATGAACCCGTATGTCAAGTGTTTCTAGCGAGAAACCCTGGATATTTGCTGACTGCACTTCACAGCTGGGATTATAAAATCAAAACAAATCAGAATTTTACTGTGACCAGAATTATGCATAGCCATGAATAGTTGCCAGGCAACATGCCTAGTGGTTAGAGTATCTGACCAGTAATGGAAAGGTTGCGTGATTGAATCCCAAGCCTGGAATGGAGTATTTTGTTCTGTCCATAAGCAAGACAGTTAATGAGAGGAGTAAGGCTTATTCCTCAATACATCAGTGTAGGGAGCTTCCCTGGCATAAAGTTCTACATTTAAACTACTACTTACTTGAGGAGAGGGACTCAATCCAGGACAACTATGTCTGTCGGATGGATGAAATTGAATATGACAAAAATGTTATAGCTAAGGTAACAGCAGGACAAAGAGAAGAAAACAGGAAACCAGGCAAGCCTAGTTCAGCCGGCCCGCAATAGAAAGTGTTGCCATCTCGAGATTCAAACCTGGGTCGCCCACATGAAAGGCTGAATCGTTAACCACTACACCACGGAGCTGTACTTTTGCCGGGTGTCAGTATAGCCTCTTGTCAGTATAGCCTCTTGTATAGCCTCTTGTCTATAGCCTCTTGTCTCCTGAACAAATCCTCTTTTGCCACTGGCCATTTTAATAGTTAATTGGCCATTCGTGAATGAAATTGATACAGTTAAACTGACTAATGTTTCTTACTAGGTTTTCCTCTACCACAAATAGCGGCTATGTATTGCGTTTGCCACTGGCCGTTGTAACAGCGTATTAGCCAGTAATAAGCTTTACCGGTATCTACTAACTTACTGGAATAGTCATAAGAATTGAGCAATTGCTAGCGAGTCTGCCA
This sequence comes from Esox masquinongy, assembly GCA_016801175.1. Lineage (NCBI taxonomy): Eukaryota > Metazoa > Chordata > Actinopteri > Esociformes > Esocidae > Esox > Esox masquinongy. The sequence continues at coordinate 4,540 of JACXGI010015033.1, forward strand.
AAGCTATTTAATTTCATGGCATAGGAACGTATTTTTTTCTTTCATGGCAAAACAACATACTTTTTTCTTTCATTCATGAATGACATTTATACAATAACTATCAATAAAGGCAACGATAACTAACTTTTTCATCAAGTGAAAAGACGAGAGAATCGTGGAATCTACCAGAAATAATTAATTATGAGAGACACTGTTGTTAACAATTATGCCACAGAATTTCAAGTTTCAGCAGTCGCTAGACTCCATTGAGGATTGTGTTAAATAGGCTTACTAGTATCTACTAACTTCCTAGGAATAATCATAAGAATTGAGCAATTGCTAGCGAGACTGAAGATTAACTATTCCATGCCAGAAATAGTCGCAATATAATTGTATACAGTTTCAGTTAAGGCTGAAGATATCGTAACTACGTTGTTAAGCCAGCAAATGTGTTTGTCTATCCTGACCCAAATCGCATGCACGGATGCGTACTTTGAAAATCCACCAGAAACAGTCGCAATATAACCGTAAACTATTTTATTTCAGGCTTACCATAACATAGATACTTCGTCTTCGTCTATACGGAATAATTCATAATGCGTACTACGCATCGCCTGCGAGGGGATACAAACTCGGGACCTATAGTTCACAACTCTGCTTCTCTAACCACTACGCTATTTAACAAGAGTCAGTCCAGTCAGTCAGTCACATTCGCTCTTCTTAGCCGGCTCTGCTTACACGGTCCGTTTTATTGTTAACCTATAAATGAATACATGGACTTGCTCCTACTTACCTAGCTGAAATGATCCAGCCACACATACCTACATATAACCTTAGATCGCAAGATGCAGGACTTTTAATTGTACCTAGAATTTCTAAACAGCCGGAGGCAGGGCCTTCTCTCATAGAGCTCCACTACTGTGGAATGATTTGCCAATCAAGGTTAGAAATGCAAACTCAGTGCAAACTTTCAAGTGTCTACTAAAGACTCATCTCTACAGCATGGTCTATGATTAAGTGTAGTCTGGCACAGAGGTATGAAGGTGACCAGAAAGGCTTGATACTGTCCACCCTTGCTGTCTTGCCAGGTGGGCTCTCATCGCCACTGGGATGCCCTACCTCTAATGCCATTCGGGGGTGGAGTCACTGGCTTGTTGTTGTCTCTCTGTTGCGCACTTGTGCAATTGGGCTGTATTCTGCTGGCAATACTCGGCCCTCATTCAGGGTGGTTGCGGTTGGTGGGTGTCTCTTTGGTTGATGCTTGGCAATGTGGGTGGATTGATTTCCTGCCTGTTGGGCCCTGTCCGGGGCCTCCCCCAGATAGGGCCACAGTGTCACTGGACCCCCCTGTCTCAGCCCCAAGGTCTTACGCTGCTATATTATTGTGCTGGGGGAGTAGGGTCAGTTCTCCTTCTCCACTATAAATCCTTGTAGATGTAAGGAATGCATTTTCTAAATTTTCCCTGTTTCCTGCCATTTTAAACTTAGGAGGACATGAGGTCTTGGCCCACACCTGTGAAGTACCAGGCTTGAAAGACTGTCCCTGCCCAAAGTCCTCCTGGTTGTGTTGCAGATCAAGACGATACCTGACGATACCCCCCCCCCCGTGTTGTCCTTGTCCATCTGGTCATGCTTCCGACCTAGACTAGGTTTAAATAGACTCTGGACTCAGCCCACATGCATTTATTAATTATTACAATTTGTACTCTTAATATGTTCACCCGGCACAGCCTGAAGAGGACTGGTCACCCCCCTGAGCCTGGTTCCTCTTTAGGTTTCTTCCTAAATTTCGGCTTTCTTAGGGAGTTTTTCCTAGCCACTGAAATTCAACACTGCTGTTGTTTGCTCCTTGGGGTTTAAGGCCAGGTGTTTTGTAAAAGCACTCTGTGACAACTGTTAATGTTAAAAGGGCTTTACAAATAAATTTGATTGATTGATTGCTATGCCATGCCATACCCTGTGGACGGCACTTGATTGGAGTAAATTTCCTCCTACAACAGGACAATGACCCAAAGCACAGGGTATGGCATGGCATAGCATTTTCTGTCTATTATGGAGTGGCCTGCACAGTCAACGGATCTCAACCCTATTGAGCTGTTGTGGGAGCAGCTTGACTGTATGGTACGTTAGAAGCGCCCATCTAGCCAGTCCAACTTGTGGGAGGTGCTTCAGGAAGCATGGGGTGAAATCTCTTCAGATTACCTCAACAAATTGACAACTAGAATACCAAAGGTCTGCAAGGCTGTAATTGCTGCAAATGGGGGATTCTTTGACGAAAGCAAAGTTTGCAATTATTATTTAAATTAAAAATCATTATTTCTAACCTTGTCAATGACTATCTTTCCTATTAATATCGCTAAATTTCCTATTCAATCTAATTTCTTGTAAGTTTTCATGGAGAACAAGGAAATGTATAAGTGACCTAAAACTTACGATAGTGTATTGCCTGTACACTATACTATGTTTTGCAATGTTAATAAATTTTTCTGACTGGAAAGGATACAGAAACAATAAGACACAGATCTAAACAGACAAGAGAAACAACAGAGCCTAAACCACGTGGAGCAGAGTAAATTTGGTCCACCCTGACCTGTTAAGACCACTAATGTCAATATTCATGCAAAATAATGCATTTCAATTATGTGGTGCAACTCTTGCTGTGCCAATTCTTATTTGTTCATGCACCCAAAACTTATCTATGTAACCGGGCAAAAAAGGTACACTCATTCACATCTGTTTTAACACACATGGCTGGATTTCACAGCATCACTGAGCAGATGGGACATGGAGGAAGAGAGACTACATTGCTAATAGAAAGGTTCCTTTAAGCCTTATGAGACAAGACCAGAATAGAAATGTACTGAAGTCATCACTCTACAGTTAAAGCTGAAAGTGATGCTAATTACCAGCTTTATAAGATAACACAGCATCTGGTAAATTAGTTTAGCTGCCTGTCCTCAGCAGTATATCCCAAACTTTTTCATGGAAATCTATAAAAATCATTATACACAATAGACAGATTACATTTACTTTCAGATACTCATCACTGGTCGTTGTGAAAAAAATATAATGCTTCAAAAAATTTAAGGGAGCACTTAAATCAAACATTGGGTCTCGATGAATGAAATAATAATTGAAAATCTTTACAGTACATTGTGTAATTTGTTGAGAACAAAATGACATAACATTCAATGGAAACCAAAATCACCAACCGATTGGGGGCGGGATTCAAACTGACACTGAATATCAAGAACTGCCAACACACTTTGGCCACATGAGCCCGGGCATTGTCCTGCAATGTTGGCTAGCACATGGGGGTCTGGGAGACCCTCCAAGGATATGCCTTCCCAGACCATAACTGACCCACCACCAAACCGGTCATGCTGGATGATGTTGCAGGCAGCGTAACGTTCACCACGGCATCTCCAGACTCTTTCACGTCTGTCACATGTGCTCAGTGTGAACTGGCTCTCATCTGTGAAGAGAACAGGGCGCTAATGGCGGATCTGCCAATTCTGGTGTTCTCTGGTGAATGCCAATCAAGCTGCATGGTGCTGGACTGTGATCACAGGTCCCACTATAAGACATCGGGCCCTCATGCCACCCTCATGAAGTCTGTTTCTGACAGTTTGGTCAGAAACATGCACACCAGTAGCAGGTCATCTTTAGGGCTCTGGCAGTGTTCTCCTCGCACAAATGAGCAGATACCGGTCCTGCTGCTGGGTTGATGCCCTTCTACAGCCCTGTTCAGCTCTCTTCGTGTAACGACCCGTCTCCTGGTATCTCCTCCATGCTCTTGAGACTGTCCTGGAAGACACAGCAAACCTTCTTGCAACGACACGTATGGATGTGCCATCCTGGAGGAGTTGGAATACCTGTCCAACCTGAATGGGCTGCAGGTACCGCCTCACGCTACCAGTAGTGATAATGACACTAGCAAAGTGCAAAACTATAGACAAATCAGTCAGGAAGGATAAGGAGAAAGCAATTGTCTGTGGCCACCAACTGCAAAACCATTCCCTTTTTTTGAGAGTTGTCTTGCTGTTGCCTCTCCAGTGCAACTGTTGTCACTTTTATTTGCACCAAAACAGATGACATTGATTCACAACCGTTTACGCTTCCTAACTGGACAGATTGACATCCCTGAAGTTTAACTGACTTCGTGTTGTACTGTGATGATTACGTGTTCCCAAAATTTAGTTGAGCAGTGTGACTATTGAGTAAAACACTCAATAGGTTCAACTTATTTTTTTAAAAGAGTTGGGCAAACTTTTCTTGGACTACCCCACTGACATTTCACCACAAGCAATGTGTTTGAGAACATTAACTTACACATCTTGTCCCTGTATGTTCATAGCACAGCAGCTACTGGGTGACCACATAGCTAAATATCTACCAACATATTACATTGACAGTCTTTTAACCAAACAGGCCTTTAACAGCATATTCCCAGGTACAAGCTACTGGTGACAAGTCCAAAAAGACATGATAAAATGCGGCCCTATTAAAGCGCCTTGCTCACTGCCATCCATGCCTTCTCAAACAAATGGGAAGAGAAAAATCTGTCGAGCCTGTCAGAAGTAGAGTGCAGAAATTGACTGACAAGAACATTGTAAAGGACTGCCTTGAAGTTGATTTCGTAGATTGGGACATACTCAAGGACAACAGGGCCACATATATGACTACACATCATACTTCAGTGTATGTAAAGAAATCAGCATCATATCAAAACCATTTGTGCCACACAGTATCGACTAGCCATGGTTCACTGATGAGCTGAGAGGCCTACGCTGTGTAAAACTGAAAGCCCACCGAGCTCGGCGCTCCGCCAAAGAGGAGGAGCCCAAGGCGGTCGCTCTCTTCATTGGTGGCAATGAGTCCATGTACCGTGGAGATGTTGACTGACTCGTGGCCGGATGCAGTCAAAATAACCTGGAACTTAACAAAAACAAAAAATGTGGAGGTGGCTGACTTCATGAAACCACCCCCACCTCTCCATTATCTCCCACAGGCTCAGGTAGGAGGATGACATCACAGCCAACACAAAGAAGGCCCACCAGCAGATGGACCACCTACGGCAGCTACAAAAATGGAACCATTTCCGGTCTGCTTCCACCTGCTCTCCACTGAGGTCCTACATGACACCTGGGGAATAAGTGTCCAAGCAAAATTATGACTGACCTTAGTCACCCACTGTTCCCAAAAACAATCCTGCCACCTGAACAGTTTCTCTAAACATGCTGTGGCTCTCAGTACTGGCCATCTGTCCCACAGATACTAACAACTTCTATTGATACCAATGACTATTCACCAGATCAAGCCACCTTCAAACTTTTAACAGTTAACTACACTTAATAGATTGCTAATCCCCCTGTATTTAGACATCGTTGCATCTATTGGAATCGTTCATTTTTGAATGTGTACATCAACTATAAATTAATGTACAGTACTGTGCAAATGTCTTAGGCACTTGAAAGTTGAACTGAGGCCATTTATTTGGGTAGTACCGGTAAGTGTTTTCATTTTTTTTTTTTTATGTATAATGTATGTAAATACATGAATATAATATATTATTATTATTTATATACAAACTAACACTTGGTATCTAAACAAATTAGATTTTCAGGTGCCTAAGGCTTTTGCACAGTACTTTTCATACACCAATCAGCCATAACATTATGACCACTGACAGGTGAAGTGAATAACACTGATAATCTTGTTATCATGGCACCTGTCAGTGGGTGGAATATATTATGTAACAAGTGAACATTCTGTCCTCAAAGTTGATGTGCTAAAAGCAGGAAACATGGGCAAGCGCAAATGATCTGAGTGACTTTGACAAGGGCCAAATTGTGATGGCTAGACGACTGGGTCAGAGCATCTCCAAAACTGTAGCCCTTGTGGGGTGTTCCTGATCTGCAGTGGTCAGTACCTATTAAAAGTGGTCCAGGGAAGGAAAAGCGGTGAACCGGCGACAGGGTCATGGGCAGCCAAGGCTCATTGATGCACGTGGGGAGCGAAGGCTGGCCTGTCGAAGGCTGGCTCATCTAACAGATGAGCTACTGTAGCTCAAATTGCTGAAAAAGTTCATGCTGGTACTGATAGAAAAGTGAAAGAACACACAGTTCATCGAAGTTTGTTGCGCATGGGTCTGGCACACTGTAATTTGCCAGCCACTGACCAGTCAGGGCGCCCATGCTGACCCCTGTCCACTGCTGAAAGCAATGGGCACGATGGGCATGTGAGCATCAGAACTGGACCATGGAGCAATGGAAAAAGGTGGCCTGGTCTGATGAATTTCGTTTTCTTTTACATCACTTGGATGGCCGGGTGTGTGTGCGTTGCATGAACACATGGCACCAGGAGGCACTATGGGAAGAAGGCAAGCCGGCGGAGGCCGTGTGATGCTTTGTTCTGCTGGGAAACCTTGGGTCCTGCCAGATGTTATTTTGACACGTACCACCTACCTGAGCATTGTTGCAGACCATGTGCACTCTTTCATTGGCAACGGTATTCCCTGATGGCATTGGCCTCTTTCAGCAGGATAATGCGCCCTGCCACAAAGCAAAAATGGTACAGGAATGGTTTGAGGAACAGAACAACGAGTTCAAGGTGTTGACTTGGCCTCCAAATTCCCCAGATCTCAATCCAATCGAGCATCTGTGGGATGTGCTGGACAAACAGGTCCGATCCATGGAGGCCCCACCTCGCAACTTACAGGACTTGAAGGATCTGCTGCTAACGTCTTGGTGCCAGATACCACAGCACACCTTCAGAGGTCTAGTGGAGCCCATGCCTCGACGGGTCAGGACAGTTTTGGCAGCAAAAGGGGGACCTACACAATATTAGGCAGCTGGTCATAATGTTATGGCTGATTGGTGTATATTATCAACTTTGAATTTGTTTGTGTACTTACAGTAGGTACTTCTGATTCCAATTCTGACACCCCGTCGAGGGTTGTGCCGGGGTTTCTTGTTAGCATGCTGCTCCATGAAAGCCCAGGACTTCACATCACAGAGTAGATGCTGCCTGTTATCCACAGACACTGGTTGTGGTATGTACATCGGATGAATTCTAGAGTATACTGTAATCTAGTCTGTGCTGACCACTTGGCATGTATTGAGGGCATCACTGGTTCAGCCTGATTGAGTGTTACCAGAAAAGACAATTAGCTTCAAAACAAGATCCCTCAAATGATACTAAATCATGCAGGTGGTGTATTAAATATAAGCTAGCTCACTAATCAATAATACATGGAAGGCTGGGGTGTCTGTAAGGTGCTATAAGAGGAGTGATATGATGGGTGTCCTCCAGGTTGTGTTCCAGTACAAGGAATAGAATAGGTACTATTAATGACCATCTGCTCTGAGTGTGGCCAGCACCATCTCTTTAATGAAGACAAATCTGTAGATAGGAGGGCCTGACAATGAGTTGTCAGGAAGGGGGCTAATGACACAGGAAGGCTCCACTGCTTTGTCCTGGCTCTCCACTGAGAGAGATGAGCATATACCTATGAACACACGATATGAATCCATGCATCCTCACCTGCTGTGCCAAACATCAGGTCTGCTAAACTATAAGACAGACAATGACCTGCATATGATCTCAAACTATATTCAATGAGGTTCAGCTACGCACCATTAATAGTCTGTCACATTCAACATCAATTGGGATTAGAAAAGGATGTAACAAAACAGGGTCTCAAAAAACCATACCTCCAAATTGCCACACCTTCACGCAGGATGAGAATATTGAGAAAGGATAGTACTGTAAACTATAGTTAGGTCCGGAAATATTTGGACAGTGACACAATTTTCATAATTTTGTCACTGTATGCCACCACATTGGATTTGAAATTAAAGGAAAGGTTCGCTATTTTTGAACCTGGGGCCTTTTTTTCTGATTTTTTAGCCTAATCCTGGACTGTGGAGATACTGTTTTTTGGAATTAATACAGTTTTGAGAGTTTACAATTTTTTAAAAGAAGCCTCTCCCGGCTAAAATGAAAGAACGGGGCAACAGATATAGTGTTTGAAATTATATGATACATTCAGTTTTCCAAAATGGGAAGACCACGGTGTATGGATATAGGTCTCTGTACAGTTGTGCTCAAAAGTTTGCATATCCTTGGAGAATTGGTAATATATGTACCATTTGTAAAGAAAACATGAGTGAGCAGGCAAAACATGTCTTTTATTTCTTATGGGATTCACATTCAGCTGTAGGTCATAACAGAATGGCACAATCATAATACAAAACATGGCAACAAAGAAAAAAATGAACTGACCCCTGTTCCTAAAGTCTGCATACCCTTAGTTCTTAATACTGTGCATTGCCACCTTTAGCATAAATGACAGTGTGCAGTCATTTGTAATAGTTGTCTATGAGGCCAACAAATTCTTGCAGGAGGTAAAGCTGCCCATTCATCTTGGCAAAATGCCTCCAGGTCATGCAAAGTCTTTGGTTATCTTGCATGAACCGCACGTTTGAGATCTCCCCAGGGTGGCTGGATGATATTAAGGTCAGGATACTGTGATGGCCACTTCAGAACCTTCACTTTTTTCTGCTGTAACCACTGGAGGGTCAACTTGGCCTTGTGCTTAGGGTCACTGTCGTGCGGGAAAGTCCAAGAGCGTCCCATACGCAGCTTTCGTGCAGAAGAATGCAAATTATCTGCCAGTATTTTCTGATAACATGCTGCCTTCATCCTGACATCAATTTTAACAAGATTCCCCGTGCCTTAGGAGCTCACACACCCTCAAAACATCAGTGAGCCACCACCATGCTTCACAGTGGGGATGGTATTCTGTTCACTGAAGGCCTTGCTGACCCCTCTCCAAACATAGCACTTGTGGTTGTGACCATAAAGCTCTATTTTGGTCTCGTCACTCCAAATTACAGTGTGCCAGTGGCTGTGAGGCGTGTCAAGGTGTTGTTGGGCATATTGTAACTGGGTTTTTTGTGGCATTGGCGCAGTAAAGGCTTCTTTCTGGCAACTCGACCATGCAGCTCATTTTTGTTCACACTGTCTTTTTCCAGAGCAGTCTGTATTTCTCCTGAGGTTACCTGTGGGTTTTTCTTTGAATCCCGAACAATTCTTCTGGCAGTTTTGGCTGAAATCTTTCTGGTCTACCTAACCTTGGCTTGGTATCAAGAGATCCCCGAATTTTCCACTTCTTAATAAGTGATTGAACAGTACTGACTGGCATTTGCAAGGTTTTGGATATCTTTACATAACCTTTTCCATCTTTATAAAGTTCCATTACCATGTCACGCAGATGTTCTGACAGTTCTTTTCTGATCCCCATGGCTCAGTATCTAGCCTGCTCAGTGCATCCACATGAGAGCTAATAAACTCATTGACCATTTATACACAGACACTAATTGCAATTTAAAAAGTCACAGGTGTGAGAGATTCACCTTTAATTGTCATTTTCACCTGTGTGTGTCTGTAGCCAGGCCAAACATTCAAGGGTATGTAAACTTTTGATCAGGGCCATTTGGGTGATTTCTGTTATCATTATGAGTTGAAAAGGAGCCAAACAACTATGTGATATTGAATGGCTTCATATGATCACTATCCTTCAAGAAAATATTTTTTGCATGATCAGCCATATTTTCAAAATCAATGCCAGAATTTCACAATTTCTGCCAGGGCATGCACATTTATGAGCACAACTGTATGTTCTCCTGAAAAAATTGTGCCAAAAAGAGCTTTCTATCAATGGTTATGTTCTACGTGAAACCGAACTATTTTTTTCATAAACAATGCACTACCTCACAACATCTGCAAACGTTCGCACTCGGGGCTAACGCGGTGCTGTTTCAAAACAGCTGAACTATGGTGCTGATCTCACTGGAGTTTACTATCTAACAACAAGCACACATTTCGGACATTTAAATGTTCTGAGGATGTGCAGTTCCCTTTTGTGTTAATAAAATGAAATCTAGCTAATTGTCTAAAAGACAGACCGTCATTCCGGAATGTTATCAGTCAGGGAAAATATCTGACATTGCCGTTCCCAACAGAATCAAAATCGTGCCAATGCTCCGTAGTAGTAATAATTTCAGTACCTCCCCATACTATTCATGCAGAACGGGACTTATGACAGAATTATCCAAATGGCTATTACACGCCTACTTACACAATTGAGAGTTGTCCGTTTGGTCCCTTCAGCCTCTGACTCTTCCAGTTTCTTTGGGGATGTTTCCAAAACTGCAGGACTGATAAGAGCTTGAAAGTCAATGCTATCTGTTGCACGCGCTGGATCCGATTCAGCCTCATCCACGGACACTTCAAGGTTCTCGATGGCATTAGGTAGCAATAAATCCCACTCCTAATGTGAGCTACAGTTTTGTAAACATACCCGGTTGCCGGATAAATCCTCCTTGCAAATAGATTTGCATCGGTTTACCAGCAGCTAATAGAACTTGTTAGGATTTTTGTTTGAGCTAGTAGTTTGTACTAGCTAGCGTGGGCTACAGTTTACTAAACAAAGCCAGTTTTGCCGGATAAATCCTCCTCACAGACAGATTCATCTGCGTGGCAGCTGCTTATATATTTTCCTGAAAGAATAAACAGCGATAACCATTGATACAATGCTCGTTTTGACACGAATTGTTTTCGGAGAACATACGGAGACTTATATCAATATATCCTGGCCTTCCTGTTTTGGAAAACCGAATGTATCATATAATTTTTTTCATATAATTTTTCATATAATTTCCTTGTTCACTTTCATTTTAGCCGGGAGAGGCTTCCTTTAAAAATCAGAAACTCTCAAACCTGTATTAATTCCAAAAAAGTGTCTCCACAGTCCAGGATTAGGCTAGATAATCCGAAAAAAGGTCCCAAGATCAAAAAGAGTTAACTTTTCCTTTAAACAACCGAGATGCAATTGAAGTGCACACTTTCAGCTTTAATTTAACGGTTTGAACAAAAATATCATATGAAACGTTTAGGAAATGCTACCATTTTCATACATAGTCCCTTTATTTCAGGGGCTCAAATGTAATTGTACAAATGAACACAATCATATATAAAATGTTAATTTTTAATACTTTGTTGAGAATCCTTTGCAGGCAATGACTGCTTGAAGTCTGGAACGCATGGACATCACCAAACGCTGGGTTTCCTCCTTTGTGATGCTTTGCCAGGCCTTTACTGCAGCTGTCAGTTGTTTGTTCGTGTGTCTTTCTGCCTTACGTTTTGTCTTTAGCAAGTGAAATGCATGCTCGATCGAGTTGAGGTCAGGTGATTGACTCGACCATTGCAAAATATTCCACTTCTTTGCCTTAAAAAACTCCTGGGTTGCTTTCACAGGATGTTTTGAGTCATTGTCCATCTTTATGATTATCCATCATAAAGTGAAGCGCCGTCCAATCAACTTTGCTGAATCTAAGCAGACAATATATCCCTGTACACTTCAGAATTCATCCGGCTGCTTCTGTCTTCTGTTGCATCATCAATAAACACTAGTGACCCAGTGCCATTGGAAGCTATGCATGTCCATGTAGCACACTGCCTCCACAGTGTTTTACAGATGATGTGGTATGCTTCGGATCATGAGTTGTTCCAAGCCTTCTGTACTTTTTCTTCCCATCATTCTGGTCCAGGTTGATCTTAGTTTCATCTGTCTAAAGAATGCTGTTCCAGAACTAGCCTGGCGTTTTTAGATGTTTTTTGGCAAAGTGTATACTGTCCTTTGTATTCTTGAGGCTTATGAATGGTTTGCACCTTGTGGTGAACCCTCTGTATTTGCTCTCGTGAAGTCTTCTCTTTATGGTAGACTTGGATGATGATGTGCCTACCACCTGGAGAGTGTTCTTCACTTGGCTGGATGTTATGAAGGGATTTTTCTTTAAAAGGAAAAGGATCCTACGATCATCCACCACTGTTGTCTTATGTGGACGTCCAGGCCTTTTTGTGTTGCAGAGCTCACCAGTGCGTTTATTTTTTTTTCAGAATGTTCTAAACTGTTGATTTGGCCACTCCGAATGTTCGTGCTATCTCTCTGATGGATTTTTTGCAGCCTATGGATGGCCTGTTTCACTTGCATTGAAAGCTCCTTTGACAGCATGTTGTGGGTTCACAGCAACAGCTTCCAAATGCGAATGCCACACCTGGAATCAACTCCAGACCTTTTACCTGCTTATTTGATGGAGAAATGACGAAGGAATAGACCACACCTGTCCATGAAACAGCTTTTGAGTCAATTGTCCAATTACTTTTGGTCCCTTGAAAAAGAGTGGGCTGCATATTAAATTCCTAAAGAGTGGGCTGTAATTCCTAAACTCTTCCTCCAATTTGGATGTGAATACCCTCACATTAAAGCGGAGAGACTGCACTTTAAGCCCATATTAATTATGTAACTGTAACTTGAATATTTTTTGGCAAACAGCCAAAATAACAAAACTTGTGTTAGTGTCCAATTATTTTTGTACCTAACTTTATCTATATACTATATCTATGTCTTAGAGAATACTGAGACCAATGCCAATTTGTGCTCGGAACACTGTTGTTCCAGTAGCGTCTCATTGAAATAGTAGTTGATGAGGTCCACACTGTAAATTCATGTTTTTTGGGGGCATCTATCTTGTAATGTTTGTAGCTAGTTATGTTTATTATGATTTGGGAGTATTGCTTCCTCTAATATTTTGGGTTATTGAGCAAGTATCTTGTTTCTACTCCTCAATTAATGTTATAAGATCTCTGTGAAACCTTTGGGAAGCAAATACAGGGAGGCTTCACTCACTTTAATTTACACTTTCAGAAAATAGCCAATATTTGAGCATAATTTAGGCCTGTGGATAAAAAAAAGTCTACACACCCCTGTGAAAATACCAGGAAAAGAATTAGACAAAGATAAATCATGTCAGAACTTTTTCCACTTTTAATGTGACCTATAATGTGAACAATTCAATTGAAAAACTGAAATCTTCTAGGGGAAAAAATAAATAAATAACTCACAATAACCTGGTCCATAAGTGTGCACACCCTCTTATAACTGGGGATGTGGCTGTGTTCAGAATTAACCAATCACATTCAAACTCATGTTAAATAGAAGTCATTACACACCTGCCATCATTTAAAGTGATTCTGAATAATCACAAATAAAGTTCAGCTGTTCTAGTAGGATTTTCCTGATATTTTCTTAGTTGCATTTCAGAGCAAAAGCCATAGTCTGCAGAGAGCTTCCAAAGCATGAGAGGGATCTCATTGTTGAAAGATATTAGTCAGGAGAAGGGTACAAAATAATTTCCAAAGCATTCGATATACCATGGAACACAGTGAAGACAGTCATCATCAAGTGGAGAAAATATGGCACAAAAGAGACATTACCAAGAACTGGACGTCCCTCCAAAATTGATGAAAAGACGAGAAGAAAACTGGTCAGGGAGGCTTCCAAGAGGCCTACAGCAACATTAAAGGAACTGCAGGAATTTCTGGCAAGTACTGGCTGTGTGCTACATGTGACAACAATCTCCTGTATTCTTCATATGAATGGGCTATGGGGTAGGGTGGCAAG
>JACXGI010015034.1:0-18047 GCA_016801175.1 Esox masquinongy
CTTCCTCTCTCTCATCTCACACCTCTGTGTCTCTCTCCCTCACTCTCTTCCTCTCTCTCATCTCAAACCTCTGTGTCTCTCTCCCTCACTCTCTTCCTCTCTCTCATCTTACACCTCTGTGTCTCTCTCCCTCACTCTCTTCCTCTCTCTCATCTTACACCTCTGTGTCTCTCTCCCTCACTCTCTTCCTCTCTCTCATCTCAAACCTCTGTCTCTCTCCCTCACTCTCTTCCTATCTCTCATCTCACCCTGACTTTCACTGCCTCTCTCTCTCTCTCTCTCTCTCTCTCAACCTCTCTCCCTTTTCATCCTCTATCCGTGCTACTCTCTTCTCCCTCTACATCACGCTTAACAGTACCAACCCCCCCACCCACCACCCCTCCAGTCCCAACTCGCCGTCTCCTCTACCCTGTTTTCAAACACATTTTCAACTCTCTTTATTCTTTTCTCCAGCTGTCCCCCTGCATCTCTTCCTTCAGCCTGGGAATGACTCGGTTCACAGAGTAACACGTTATGTTACCCTGAAACAGGGAGCGCAGCCCAAATGGTACAATATTCAGTAAGGTTACGCCCTTCTCCGAAGACCAACACTTTCTTACGTTAAGATACACTGTACTCCGTACGGAGACACCGTCTTCCATACATAGGGAATAGGGTGTCATATGAGAGCGCTGACTGGAGGTATTCCCATCCTCCCTTCCTCCCCCAGAACCCCCAACCCACCCCCCTGCTCTGTTGCTTGGTATTCTGGGCATGGCAGTGTGGGGCTGGAGATGCAGTTGGGTAGATTGATGTATGGAATATATCAGTTGGATCTGTTAAATACACAGAGTCATATTGAGCTATTATCCTGAGGAGACGGAGATCGAACAACACTGCACCCAGGCTGAGGTTGATCGAAGGGGAGACAGTCAAATAGAAAACAGCCAATTCAGGAAGTAAATGTAAATTACCATTTACATTTTCATAAAAGAAATGTGCAAGTATTTTCAATGATTTCTCACCAAGGACTATAAGTTATAGCTTTATTTGCATATTTAATTAAAAATTACATTCTGAATCCCAGCGCTGCACATTGGTTGGTGTGTATGTGTGTTTGAGAGAAGGTTTGCGGGGCTGACAGGTTTTGAAGATAGCTTTGAGTGAGATTTCCTAAAGTCATAGGCTAATGAAGTAGCTTTCTCCTTTGCTTCATAAGGGGCTTTTGTGGGGTTATGGTAAAAATGCTTAGAGGGTGCGTTGTGGGGGTATTGTGGGGGTTAGTGTGATACTGTTACAGGCTACCTAACTACGTGTGAGGAATTGGTGTACCGTCGAGCATGGTGAGCTTTCTGCAGGTCACAGCAATGGTGGATCATGTGTCGTGGAATATTTCAGCTAAATGCATCACCAGTCAAACACAATTTCTTGAAATATAAGGGTATTGTCTTTGTACTTGCTACAAGCATTTTTAATGTTGCCAGTTATAAGGTTCTCAACAATTGCTTATCTGTCATTATTCTTCCGTACTGCCATTGTGTGAATTACAACCCGTCAAAGCATACTGTTCAGTGGTGTTTTGTGCATATGATTTTACATTGTTTTCTTTATTATTATTATTCATTTTACCTTTCAAAATAAACATACAGTCATCTCTTGCAATACTATATGCACATGAAAAAACAATATTTGCACATTATATAGTATTAAATGCTACATTATTTATTTTTTTCTAAGACAGCATTGTGCAATATCAGGAAAATCACTTATTCAATATATAATAACTAAAAAAGTAGCATTTAATACTATATTTTTTTATCTAATTAATCAATTAATTGCAATTATAATCGACAGTTTAATCAATTATCAAAATAGTTTGTTATAGCCTTCTTGTGATCCTGGTTTTTTATGCAGTCTCTGCTACAGACAATATGATTTTTGGCTTTTGAAGTTAAGATTAGGGTAGCCTCTTAGGCCAGTCCATGCTACTCAATCATTTAGTCAGATGTATTTTATGAAGCCCTTTTATATCAGCAGTTGTCATTCAGTGATTATACAGATACCTAGCTTAAAACCCCAAAGAGCAAGCAACAACAAGAAATGTAGTCACAATGGCTAGGAAAAACTCGGAACCAAGGAAGAAACCTAGAGAGGAGCTGGACTCTGAAGGGTGGCCAGACCTCTTCTGGTTGTGCCATTTGAAGATTATTAAGAGCACATGACCTTTTGGGGCCACATCAGTACTTTTGCATATTCAGATTATCAGCATATGTCAGTAGAAACAAAAGCTAGATCTGCAACACAACCAGTTGGACTTTGGAAAGGAATGGCCTAGAGTCATCAGGCTAGGTAGTCCAAAGGTGTTGAGTAAGATCTTACTGGGTTCCAGAGAAAATTAGAGGGAGCATTCCTTAGATCCAAAAGGATACCTCAGCATCAAATTCACTAACAGTAGTCCCTGGCAGCGTAAGACGAGGGACTGAGACAGGGGTCCAGAGAAACTGTGGCCCCATCCGAACATAACTCCGGACAGGACCAACTAGGCAGGAAATAGCTCCACCCCAATTCGCCAAGCACCAGACCTCCAAAGGGGAAACCAACCAAGTGAGTGTGTACGTACTGTACGTGTGTACAAGTGTGTGTGTATGTGTGTGCATGCACCTGTGGGCAATATCTTATGCTGTTGGTGTTTTGTTGTGACCAATTCAGTTCAAGCCCATGAATCTAAGATGGAACTGAGCAATAGCATCATACAATGCATTGCATAAAGCCCGGGGCATTCTGTTTGCAAATGAATCAGGCTGTGGTTTTATGGGCAGCCCTCTCAGTATCATGTTTTTGACAAAGGGATATGCCGGCATGTGTCTGTTTTGTGGGTGCATCTAAAACGCTACCAAGCATGCAGTAACACAGTTTTCTGTCAGTTAAATCATAATCATTAGTGCCTTTTTGTATTCAGTATTTCATTCAGATTCTCGTTTTGTGCCTCGGCCAAGGCAGCAGCTACTCTTCCTGGGTTCCTGACACTATAAAAAACAGAACCCGTACGTTGAGAGAATATTATAGGACTCTACACTATGCTTGTTTGAGCGGTGTAGGCTGGTTTCGTCGAGCAGTGGGGTCACACATTTCACATTTTATCAACAACTCTTTGACCATCACCACTGCAGTCTACTGGAAAGCCAAAATCATGCTTAACTAAAGATTTAAATGAAGCTGGGATTTTATCAATACCACCACTCTTTGTTGTACAGAACTAGCAGTCCCTGCAAGTACCGATCATAAAACAACAGATTGAAAAGTGCCGACAACTGTAATTTTGATTACGAAATACGCAAAGGCTATTGTTTAAACAGAATAGCGTAATGCGTCTTTTCAGCTCAATCAGGTGTGTTCAAGAGGCATTCAACACCGCGTAGTAAATTTTTTTTTGTTTTTAAATGTGTTAATTCAGGTTCACTTGCAAACTGCAGAGACGCTCCTGTTCCTTACATTATGGTTAAGAATACTTGTACCATTACTGCTCTATTTAAATCCATAACACCTATAGAAATAATTTATGATAAATTCTATAAAAAGCTGTGCTTAAATCCAACAAAACAACTCCAACAATCCTCCGTACACAAACAAGTGTACTTAGGGGGGCCTGTAACTGCTTTCTAATGTTAAGCTGGAGAGACAAGGAAAATAATGTGTGTGTGTGTGTGTGTGTGTGTGTGTGTGTGTGTGTGTGTGTGTGTATGTGTGTGTGTGTGTGTGTGTGTGTGTGCGTGCAAACTACAGTCTGTTCTGTGTTTTAAACCATAAGTTAATAAATGAGTCCATGGCACATATGGGTAATGGTTGCCATTCATATAAGGAATTGTAGGTCCCCACAAGGACAGAATTACAAATGTTTCTGTGTGTGTGTGTGTGTGTGTGTGTGTGTATGCGTTTTCATATCACAGATGAAATTAGCTCCCCATATACATAGCTGAGTAAACATGTTTGAGTGTGAGTGTGTGTTTATGTGTGTGTGTGTGTGTTTGAGTGAATGAGAACAGGTGTCTTCTCTACAGTCCATCCTCAGCCGGTCTCACATTGTTACAATAATCTGCTAAACTGGCACTGCTTTACACGTTCCCCCCCATGGAGCTCTCACTGCAGTTCTAGACCACACCATATCGATCTCCCATCACACCCGGAGAGCAAGGCTACAACACAAGAGCTAGGCTATGAAAGTGCTAGTGAAAGTCAACGAGCGAGTGGGACATTGTATTGCTTGTGCACTGGCAAAACCTATACTTTACATGGCGTTGACGTGATCCGCCAGTGTGAATGTGATTGACCTCTAATCGCGACTCATCTTAGAGAGTAGCTAATTGCTCTGGCATCTGAGCGCAAACCAAGCACTTAGTGTATATTAGCCTAGCGTACATTAGTCTAGCGTACATTATGTGTTTGACCCTTAACATATAAAGAGTTGATCCATCTCTTTTCCATTCTCATCTATTCATCTTCCTTTGTGATCTCTCCACACTTCTCTCCATCTGTCTCTTCTTCTAGGTGAGCAAGTCCCAGCCTTCCCTGTCCCACCCAGTGTCTACTTCTGGTCTCTTTGTCCGCCTCATCGCTCTGTTCTCCCCAGTTCTCTGCCATGGCACTCCTCTCCGCCTCTCTCTCGGCCTCTGTCCCCTTCCTCCTTTTCCTCCTCCTCCCACTGCCTCCGCCCGGCTCCCTGGAATCTCTACGAGCAGGAGGAGGGGGCGAAGAAGAGAACCGCTCCATCTCCACCATGTTCTATCCTTCCACCGCTCCGGAGCTCTGGAGCAACAGCAGCATGGGACAGGGCGGCAGTTCAAAGTGCACGGAGCCAGTGGTGTGCAGACCAGGTATCCTGCTGCCCGTCTGGAAGCCCCTGAGCCCCGGGCTGGGTGACCAGGTGGCCAGGGCTGTGGTCTACTTCACCTGCCTCATGTACATGTTCCTTGGAGTGTCCATCATCGCAGACCGGTTCATGGCCTCAATTGAAGTCATCACCTCACAGGTCGGTAATGTGTTATAGATCGTGCTAGGGTGTCTCGTCTCACTCTTGCACTGCTAATGCAAAGGCCACAAAGGCCATGGAAATTGAATTAATGACAGCCTATGCAGTCACATAAGAATTTATGCTTCCCGGGTAATACTACCTTTCTGTTCTTTGATAATTTACTGTAGATGTTATGACCCCGTAAGGATTCTCTACTGTATTTATGCCCAGACTCATAATTACAGGTTCCATCCAATTCAAAACTTAAATAATAAAAAAAATAATTGGTCCAGACACTGATGGACATCTTGATTTCTGTGGTTGCCTTGGCAGAGAGCTCTTGTAAGTATTTAGCAATTTCTATGTGCATTTTATTAGAATAATTTTACTTTTGAGTTATTCTGTCGATTCTGTTGGACATCTCGCTGTAGGACTTATGCCAGTTGTTGGTTGAAGCCCATTTCTATTCATGATATCAGTGTGCCTATAACAACTTCAGCTGCTATGGATTCCTCATTCTTCACTTCTTCCCGAGTCTTTATGTCTAAAAGCCCATTAGAGGTCTTCTCTGACAGCTAGCTGTCAACACTCTTCCTTTCAGTGTGGATTACCACTCCGCCATGGAGTGTTTACTGGCTTGTTTCTCTTTTCAAGAATTTTTACTTTAATTCATGTTATGTCTGTTTGTGTGTGATGGTCAATTTTTTGGTCAGCTAGCTATATTACCTTGCTGCCTTAATGGCTTTAACATTGCACTAATAGCAAGTTTCCATTGGTTGGTTACTTTTACCAGGGGTTTCTCAGTTTCTGTTTCTGCTTACCTGGCTGATTACCCCATTTTTTTTCTTACCTTAGTGTCAAACTAGCAACATGTTGAGCAGCTAGCTAGCGCTAGCTTAACCACTAATTCCATTTCCTTTTGGAAAATAGATGTCAGGGAAGGTATAGAAAGAAATTACGTGGCAATTGCAGAAATTGCCAAATTTGCATCTGCTCTGTACTACTTTCACATGCCCCGCGTATAATATAATGTGGAGGCTATGTTTGACCCTGTCAGTTGTGTCCATAGCACCCGGCTGGATTCCACTGGACACCAGTCATTGCAGGCAGGAAAAGAGCTTTTTCCTCACTGCCTCTGAGTGTTCTGCCCGGCAACATCAGCTGCATTCTGGATGTATGAGGCTTCCAGAGGTAATGGCCTCCCTAATTGTTGTAATTCCCCTTGGCCAGTGACAGATGACCCCCTCCCTCCACCTCACTTAGGCCACTCCCTCCATGGACATAGGCTCATGTCTCCCTGTCAACCCATCTTTTTGACGTGGAACCGCCCAACTGGAAGAGTCATCAGTCTTGGAGAAGTAGCGATGGTTGTCAGTTCACAAGCGGTGCTTTGCCTAGGCATGTGGTCAGACTATGTTTTACACACGCGACGCTGTGTTAATAGCCCTCCGGCACTTACGTCCATTCCTACAGGGGCCAACTCGTCCTGACCAGGTTGAGCTATATTGCGGTGGTATATGTCAAAGGAAGAACACGTTCCCATTAACTTCACTCTCTGGTGGGAGAAGCCTTGCTAATGTGTGAGTGAGAATGAAAATGTATATCTGTCATCCTGATATACCTGCAGTCACCCATGAAGCCAGACATGGAGGAGATTGCTCTTACCTGTATACGCCACCATGGCGCCTTCCACAGCACACGGATGAATATTCCGTCCTCATCTCATACTTAGGGATTTCTGGGCATGGCCTGTGAGAGGTCAAACTTTGACTCTCTGTAGGTTTGACTCCAAATGTATTTTTCCATTTCAGAATGCTAGTCTCTCTTTACATCTCTATGCCACGTGTCCCTTCTGGGGACTTGGC
Organism: Esox masquinongy; assembly: GCA_016801175.1. Classification (NCBI taxonomy): domain Eukaryota; kingdom Metazoa; phylum Chordata; class Actinopteri; order Esociformes; family Esocidae; genus Esox; species Esox masquinongy. The sequence continues at coordinate 6,853 of JACXGI010015034.1, forward strand.
ATTGGTCTGGAAACGCTCACATGCAATCACTTTGAATGTCTGTAGATTATAAAGGCTTACAAGACGGCCCTGTTGCTTGCCTTGGCCAGGATTGATTGAATAATCAATAACTAGGGCTATTTTTTTTTCATTTATTATTAATACATTTACATTAATTGTTAGGTCACAGAATTTGTGTTATCCCCTTTTGAGGGCTCAACAAGCTTGTTCATAATGATAATCCAATTTTTTCCATTTTCTTTCTGACAGAGCAAATTACATACAATACTGTTCAACAAGTTCACAATACGAGCATCTACCAGGAGACTAATCTTCGGAGGTACATCCATAATGAAGGATTCAGGCAACCTCAGTGGCCTAATTAGAGTGGATTGTGTTGTAGGTTATGATGTAACAGAGGGCTGTTACAGTGTACGTCCTGAGTTTAAGCAAGCGTAAGCACACTATGATATTGTCTCGAGGTTACGCTGCCAGCAGGGAACACGTCTGGCTCTCTGTGATGGTGGTGGTGGTGGTGGTGGGGGGGGATTCGAAATTCACCTTGAGTTGACTCTCGATCTCAAGGTTAGTGTAAATGAGTCTATATCCCGCCATCCATTACTCCATCAATCACAATATCAGAACAATCGCCTGTCCCCCATTTCTGTCAGCCAGGGGGTCATGGATAATTCCTCCTTAACGGTAGGATGCTTACATCATTTATATGTGGAAGGGTACCTACATTAACCATTTCAGGCCTTTGAGGGGTTGTCTCCACTGTAACTACCGAGAGGAGATTTTAGACGTGTGTGATTCTGGGGGAACACGTTTAGACAAACAGACTGATGATCTGCGCGCGTGCTCGTGCATGTATCTATTAATGCGTGTGTGTACATGTGAGAACTATGTGTCGGTCCTGCAGGAGAAGGAAGTAACCGTCACCATGCCAAACGGTGAGACGTCTGTCGCCACTGTACGTATCTGGAACGAGACTGTTTCCAACCTCACTCTTATGGCTCTGGGCTCCTCGGCCCCAGAGATCCTGCTGTCTGTCATAGAGGTGGGTATCACGTCAGAAACACCGCCCGCAGCAACAACATCTCAGTGTGGCAGTATCTAGTAGCAGCACTTCAATGAAGCTGAGAATGAATATCTAGTTCACTTTAAAATTGCCAGATCTACAAAAGTGTATGTGGCCTTTTAATAGCTTAAAGCAAAAAACAGTTGTCTGAAAGTAAACTTTCTAAACTAAAAGTTAGCCCAAACGGAAAGTTTTGGAAATGTGAAAGTTGCCTAACTCCGCTTCCTCTTGATAGGTGTGTGGGCATGGGTTTAATGCGGGTGAGCTGGGCCCTGGCACCATCGTGGGCAGCGCCGCCTTCAACATGTTTGTAATCATCGCCATCTGTGTGTGGGTCATCCCTGAGGGAGAGACCAGGAAGATCAAACACCTGCGCGTTTTCTTCATCACAGCCTTCTGGAGTATCTTCGCCTACATCTGGCTCTACCTTATCCTGGCTGTCATCTCCCCTGGAGTAGTGGAGGTATGCCTTTAGCAAATTCAAACACCGAAGCACCCCACAGGAAACTAAATTTGAATTGAATAGAATTGAAGGAAGTGGAATTTGATTTGAAGCCACTCTAATCGATTTAACTACTACATGAAAGTTTTATTCATTTTCACGTTTTATAATAAATTTAAAAAAATTAAGATGTATATATTGTATTCATTCATATAGTGCTTTATTAGAGAGTAAAGTGACAGGTTTTGCTGAAAGCGCTTTAGGCGGATTCAAACCAACACTGCCTGGATACAGTCTGATGGACCACCATAGGACACTCATGTCTGAGATCAAGTTAGACTCGTTTGATGAAAGGTAATTATTGGTGAGAGTCAACATAAACAAGAGTCATCAATGTCACATAAACCAACACTAAAATCAAGTAAACAAGCAACCTTCTAGCCTGCATGATTTCTGACTCCTGATCAGTGGAGATGCAGCGGAAAGGAAAAGCCGAGGCAAGAAGGTTAACTTCTTGAAATATGTCCAGAAGAGGCTCTATGCTTTTCTGTGAGATTAAATGTTCCTAATTTTGGTGCCGCCACAGACATGAGGTTCTCTATATTATACAGATTCCTGGCTGCAGCACAAAGAAATGTTTTTTATTCCACCCACCATCAGATTGTTTTGCATTTGACCTCCCTGGAACAATGGGTGTCAGACATTATCTTGTGTGTGTGTGTGTGTGTGTATATACGTGTGTGTGTGTGTGTGACACCAAACAAAGAACATTTTCTAACGCTACCCTCCCTTGTTCAATCAATCAATCGAATGTGTTTTATGAAGCCATTTTTACATCACCAGTTGTCACAAAGTGCTTTTATAAAACCCCCAGCCTGTTGTTTGTGTGTGTCTGTGCGTGTGTGTGTGTGTGTGTGTGTGTGTGTCTTTATATCTGTGTGTGTTCAGGTGTGGGAGGCCCTGGTCACCCTCCTCTATTTCCCAGTGTGTGTGATCCTGGCCTGGATTGCTGACCGCCGCCTCCTCTTCTACAAGTACATGGGCAAGCGTTACCGCGCCGACAAGCACGGCATTGTTGTGGAGACTGAAGGGGACATGACCCCTAAAGGCATGGAGATGCTTATGGACGGGAAGTTCCCCACCAGGGGAGGGGTGATGGGGGCCATGCCCACTGAAAACTGCCCGGATGGCCCTAGCAACGCCGCAGGCACGGTGGCCAACCTGCCCAACTCCAGCAGCACCACGGTGACTGTTGAGAACACCAAGGAGCTGGACGAGAGCCGCAAGGAGGTGAGAGTGACAATAAAAGAGAAATACAGAGAAAGGGGGATTATGAGGGGTGGATAGAGAAGGACCTTTGTCGGAGGAAAATTGAGGGTTACTGCGCAGCTGGAACGAGGACACAGTGATCCTTGCAAACCCAGATAAGGTAGAACCTCTAAGGCAGTGTTTCTCAACCCTGCTCCTCAACGCCCCCCCTCCCCCCGCCCTGCATGTTTTAGATCACTCCCTGCTCTGTCACACCTGATTCAAATGATCACCTGATTCAATGATCAGTCCCTCGTGACCTACATCCGGGATGTTAGGGTGGGGAGAGACCTAAAACATGCAGGGCATGGGGGGCGTCTGAGCCCATGTCGTTGGCGCTGGTGTGTGGATGCATGCATGCGTGCGCCTGTCTCTGTGTCTCCCGCTCTTTTTTCACAAGCACTTGTTCTTTTCCGTTCAGGTGATCCGCATCCTGAAGGAGCTAAAACAGAAGTTTCCGGAGAAGGAGCTGGACCAGCTGGTTGAACTGGCAAACTACTACGCCCTCCTTCACCAGCAGAAGAGCCGAGCGTTCTACCGCATCCAGGCCACGCGCATGATGATCGGCGCCGGCAATGTGCTGAAGAGGCACGTGGCCGACCACGCCCGCCGCGCCGCCGTCGTGGAAGAGGAAGTGGTCCGCGAGGACGACGACTCGGCGGTATGCAGCCACCTGTCGTTTGAGAGTGCCCACGTCCAGTGCATGGAGAACTGTGGCGTCCTGGCACTGGCCGTGGTCTGTCGGGGGGGGCATGGGGAGAGCACCTTCTACGTGGACTACCGGACAGAGGATGGCTCTGCCAATGCCGGATCGGACTACGAGTACAGCGAAGGAACGTTGGTGTTCAAACCTGGGGAGACCCGTAAGGAGATCAAGGTGAGGAGAAGAGGGAGGAACTGTATCGTTAGGTGAGGAGGAGGGAGTGGATTGGAGGGTGAGGAGAAGAGGGAGGGAGGGGATTGGAAGGTGAGTAGAAGAGGGAGGGAGGAGATTTGAGGGTGAGGAGAAGAGGAAGGGGATTGGATGGTGAGGAGAAGAGGGAGGGGATTGGATGGTGAGGAGAAGGTGAGAAATGTGATTGGAGGTTGAGAAGGGGGCTCCAGAAAGGGAAAAGTAATATGCACTGAGAGAATGAGGAAAACAGCGAAACAGAACAAACTGGCAATGATACATCCTTGTTAAAATCAATTATAGCGTGAAACCATGCACAACCCCTGCTAAGTAGTTAGGCCTGCTTGAGGATGGCAGATCAGGACGTCATATGGAAAGAGCAGAAAACAGCAGTAGAAACCAATTACCCTCCAAATTAGCGTCTGGCAGAATCCTCTCTGTACCGGATCAGCTGTCTAATATTGTCTGGGAGGAGCCGGTGAAGCTGGAGAGTGTTCCGGAAGCTAGAGCTCTGAAGTCTTAGCCAGCTAACTGGCAGTGAGTAGGACGTCAGCTGAATGGGGGGCTGGAGAAACGGTGACAAAAGCGGGACGCGTGCTTTGAAGTGTTATATCCTTGGAGATGATGTGTCCCTCTTTGAGCTCTGCTGTTTCTGTGTCATTTAATTTTCACGCTGAGACAGAGGACAAAGGGTATGTGTATTTCTGGATGGAACTGAGGGAGGCAGTGATGAGGAAAAAGAAGAAACAGGGAATTAGAGGAGAGATAGATGTGGTGAGAGGAAAACAACTTGTTTCAGAACAGTAGCCAGTAAAGCAGTATTCACCAAAAAAGGATTATCAACATCAGTTCTCTTGTCTTCCGTGTCTGTTACCAGCGTTGTGGGAATCTGTATTTGATGTGGTTATGTCTATGTTTGTCAGAGTATTCAAACAATGAGGACTCTGTCCTTGTTTGTCAACCCTGTTCTCATGTTCTTTTTACTTTATCATTCTTTGATTGCACTGTAAGGGTTTATTCAGAGAGTGAGGATTGTGTGGCTACGCACACACACACACACACACACACACACACACACACACACATAGCTTCAACAAAAGACTCAGAGCAGAGTCCTAACATGGGTCTTAGGGAACATCAAGGGGCTATGTGAGTCAACAATCAAAAGCCAGCACTCAGTTGTGAAACCAATTCTGCCATATGCACAGATCAAAACAAGTACAATGGCCAGTAAACAAGTTGAGCAGAAAACGTTTGGTTGTGGGTGCTGACAGAAGGACGGAGGGGGTGTCTGAAGACAAACCCCAGCTGAAAAAAAAATCGACAACAGGTCTCTCCCCTGACTCGGGTCTCTTTATATCATAAAGAAAAAGACAGAATGTGACAGTTTCTCATTTCAGACCAGTAGCCAGTCATCCAGCAGTCACCAGTGAAGGTCGACAGCCGTCAGTCCTCTAGTCTTCCATGTCTATTACCAGTGTGGTTGGTTTCATGTGGTTCTCTCAAGCGTAGACGGTCTATAAGCGCTGTCTCTTGCTACCTATAACCCCCCCCCCCCCCCAGGTCGGCATCATCGATGATGACATCTTCGAGGAGGATGAGCACTTCTTTGTGCGCCTGCTGAACCTGCGCGTCGGCGATGCTGAGGGAATGTTCGAGAGTGACGAGCCGGGCGCGGGACCCAAGGGCCGCCTGGTGGAACCCCTGGTCGCCACGGTGACCATCCTGGACGACGACCACGCGGGCATCTTCACATTTTGCGACCGGCTGGCGCGCGTAAGCGAGAGCGTGGGCACCATGGAGGTCACGGTGGTGCGCAACTCTGGCGCTCGCGGCACTGTGATCCTGCCCTATCACACGGAGTCTGGCACGGCCAAGGGAGGCGGCGTTGACTACGAGGACGCCCGGGGAGAGCTGGAGTTTTCCAATGACCAGACAACGTGAGTACAGGTGTACGGGTGGAAGGACAGGCAGTGTGTGTTTAGGCGCGCTTGTGACCATGTTTGTGAACTGTGCATGTTTGCATGCGTAGTGCGTTTGCATGTGTGTGAGTGCAAGTTTGGGTGCTGTTGTGGTCTTGAGAGTTTATAGTTGCTTGTCCATTTTTCATTTAACATTCAACAACAGTCCAAAACATACTAACCATCTTCTAACCTGGTCCCAACGTTATCAACTTAATTCCATCATTATGAACTGATATGTTCTCAAACTGCAAATGCCTCCAGGTACATTGCTGCCCCAATATAGTACTGTATGCTTTCTCCATATCTTTTTATGAGACTATAAAACATTTCAAGCAGCTTTTCATGCTTTTTGAGACCCCATCAAAAATGTTAAGCAAACGTTAACATAAAGGAGAACTTCAGTTTTATTCAATTTGATGTTAGATTATTCTTGACCATGAAAGTAGCCTGTGGTCCAAGAGAAACTGTAATCCATGGTCCAGTTCTCTTTAAAAAGACATTAGAAATTCCAGCTAAGTTTAGCCGCAGCTAGGAAAAAATCTATAGAAGTAATCAGGGCGTGTAAGCATGTTTATTTTTTACTGGCCAAGTCACCTTTAAACTAATTTTCAGATTATTTTATTTTTTTGACCTGCTCACATGCCTTGTTACCTCCATTGATCTTTAGCTTGCAGTGGCAAAATATAGCTGAAGTTTATAATGGTTGTATAAATAATTATGCTTTTATAGTTTCTACTGGTTCATAGGCTTCTTTCAGATAGAGGAACCATATGAGATACATTTGTAAAAAAGAAAAACAGTGATAATCCCCTTTAAATGTCAACCTGCTCATGCTGAATGTATCAAGGGAGGTCTACTGTGACAGAATTCATTAGCCTATAGTCCTGTGCTCTGGCCTCAGGTGTTGTTAGCATGTGTTGTGCAGGGAAAGTTGGGCCCAAAGGGCCTCCGGTCAGAAGTAGTGCACTACATAGGGAATATGGTGTCATTGGGGTCATAGCCAGTGCTGTTTTATTGACAGGCATCTCAGGGTTGACCACATGTCTAGAGTGAGTGTGAGTCTGGCAGACAGGGGCTCTCACATTGGGCTGTGTAGTAAGCTGCAGGGACACAGATCAACAAAGCACATCTCTGGCTATGTTTAAAGCATGTGTTGGGTTCACTTCCCTAACCCTGTCTTAATTAACACTAACCCTGTTTTTCCTTCTCTCACAAAATAGAACCTCTAGTGGTTTTTATAATCTTAACTGTGGTGGAACCCTACAGTACGTTGCTTTAGGAACCGTTTGTGGATGTGGCGCGATGTCTGTGTGAGGGAGTCTGTGTAGTAAGACAGTGGCACTGCCGAAAACTACCCAGTTGTTTTTCTCTCCGGCTCATCCTCACTGGTTTATGTATGTAGTATTTGAAGTATTTTATTAGGATGCCCATGGGCTAGTGCTAAAGTGGCAGTTACTTTTCCAGGGGTCTGTGCTAAAAATGAACATGACATAATAAAGAACATTATTTGACAAGTGTTGAGATATTTGTATTTTCATGTATATGACTTGGGAAATATATATATCCCTGTATAGCTGGATTGTTTTCCACTCTCCCTATCTGGGGTATAGAGAGCTGTTGTAGAAGCGCTCTGGCATGTCTACTGATTTAAGCCCTTTTCTGTTTTTAAACGACGTTTCTGGATGGGGCCATTTGGTACGGTGTGATACGGGATGGGAGAGTGCCTGCATGCATAGGGCCAAAGGGCTAATGAGCCAATATAGCTGGAATGAATAAAGAGTTTTCGCCGCCTAAACCCAGAACGTTCTTACATCTCAAAAGTCTGTCTGGTTTTTGTTGCAACACAAGTACAATAACACTAAAAAAGGCGTAAATCGATAATTGATTCTGAACAAATCCAATGTTAGACATTTCCACCTGTCACTGAGGTATCTGTGCCAGCTGTATTGATTTAAGTACTTTTAGATATCATTTCTTTGTTAGCCTAAGCCACTGCCTTTGGTGGATATGTATGTCTCACTGCAGCATAGGTTTAAATCTGTCCCACAGCACTTTAAGCAAAAAAACTCACTAGACCCACTGGCACTATAAAATAAAAATATTCTTCCATCCTCCATTAAATAATCTGTATGCAGTGGAATAAAAGGTCAAATTGTTGCATATCCTCTGTCTTAGCTGAAGTCCAAAGGCAATAACACATCACTTGGCAAGTCTGTATTGAGGTTGATTTCACATACAAATGTATGTAAACTGGCTGCAGTGGGATTTTTAGTTTTGTTCTCTCAACTTTTATTATTCCAAGACATACAATGCATCCAAACTGACCATTTTGTGATTGTGTATTTTAGCCATATCGCTAATTTGTAAAATAGCATATATCAAAACAGACAAAGAAATTATGACCGATGACAAATTTTGTATAACTGCAAAAAAAACATAACTTTAAAATGTTCTTTCTACCACATGGAAATTTTTTCCTTGACCAAGCGGTAAACCTGAAAAATGTGTGGAAGGAGACGGAGCCATTGTCCACGCTATCTACTACACCTCCCAACACCCCCATACTAAGTGTGCCACCGCTGCTGAAATAAGTCCTAGGGGAAACACTGTCCCTACAAGGAAACTGATTGTCCCCTTACTGGCCAGTGTATATCTGAATCTGAATTATTCAGCTGCCGAGTGATTAAATATTGACGCAGCCCCTGGTCCTCTGAAGAGATTTAAGTGCAAGCTGGCCTGTTAATATTTCTGGGGCTGCGCAGGGGAGGAAGTCATCATTTGTCTGGCTTTATTTGTCTCCCCTCCCTGTCTGTTGCTTGATGGCTGATGATATGACAGTGTAGCATGTGGTTAGTTCATTGATAACTGGGAGTTCCCACTACCGGGAAGATAGCCTGGAGGCTTAGCATTTAGGATTGATTTGACACGGTGTCTACCAGGGTACACAAAAAATAGAACTTGGCGGTCCTTTGTTCCAGTGGCAATACAGCTTCTGGAATAAGAGACCCAGCAGTAGGACCAGCTTGCCCATGGGTGACTTGGTAGGGAGCGTACTGAGTGTAGCCTGTAGAGGAATCACAAATCTCATGTGTATTTTTACGTTTTTTTGTTGTCAGTCTATGTTTTGTTTGTTCATCTGTTGTATTTGTACATTGCGCTGCAAACCAAAATTCCCTGTGGGGATAATAACACCATTGTGCGTACGTCTGAATATGTGTGTGAGTGTTGGGAAGTGTGTGTGTGTGTGTCTCCCCTTTCTCTCTTAAATTACTTCCTGTGGCTTTCATCCCCAACCCCTTTTAGAATGAAGAGTACAACTACCTTGACAGTGTGTGTGTGTGTGTGTGTTGGAATCTGTTTGTGCATTTGTGTGTTCATTTCTGTGTTTGTGCACAGTCAGACCCTGCAGGTGAGAATAATTGATGATGAGGAGTATGAGAAAAAGGAGAACTTCTACATTGTACTTGAGGAACCACGCTGGCTCAAGAGAGGAATATCAGGTGTGTGTTTGTGTGTTCTATTTTCTTTGTTGTGTGTGGGGGCGTGTATGATTTTGTGCCCTATTTTTCCAGTGGAATGTCATTAAAACATGCCACCCAGATTGGCCTTGGAAACAATCATCTTATTGTCTTTCTTAGATTCACTAGTATTACGACATGTATATTGCAGCGCCTCTCCCCTCTCTCCCTCTATGTCTCTTTCCTCCCTCTCTCCCTTTATCTCTCTCTTATTTCTCTCCCTCTATCTCTCTTTCACTCTCTCCCCATCTTTCTCTTTCCTCTCTGTATATACATACATATATATATATATATATATATATATGTATATATATATATATATGTATATATATATATATGTATATATATATATATATATATATATATGACTAGCACCTATATATATATATATATATAGGTGCTAGTCATAAAATTAGAATATCATCAAAAAGTTGATTTATTTCAGTAATTCCATTCAAAAAGTGAAACTTGTATAATGTATACATTCATTACACACAGACTGATATATTTCAAGTGTTTATTTCTTTTAATTTTGATGATTATAACTGACAACTAATGAAAACCCCAAATTCAGTATCTCAGAAAATTTGAATATTGTGAAAAGGTTCAATATTGAAGACACCTGGTGCCACACTCTAATCAGCTAATTAACTCAAAATACCTGCAAAGGACTTTAAATGGTCTCTCAGTCTAGTTATGTAGGCTACACAATCATGGGGAAGACTGCTGACTTGACAGCTGTCCAAAAGACGACCATTGACACCTTGCACAAGGAGGGCAAGACACAAAAGGTCATTGCTAAAGAGGCTAGCTGTTCACAGAGCTCTGTGTCCAAGCGCATTAATAGAGAGGCGAAGGGAAGGAAAAGATGTGGTAGAAAAAAGTATCCAAGCAATAGGGATAACCGCACCCTGGAGAGGATTGTGAAACAAAACCCATTCAAAAATGTGGGGGAGATTCACAAAGAGTGGACTGCAGCTGGAGTCAGTGCTTCAAGAACCACCACGCACAGACATATGCAAGACATGGGTTTCAGCTGTCGGATTCCTTGTGTCAAGCCACTCTTGAACAAGACACAGCGTCAGAGGCGTCTCGGCTGGGCTAAAGACAAAAAGGACTGGACTGCTGCTGAGTGGTCCAAAGTTATGTTCTCTGATGAAAGTAAATTTTGCATTTCCTTTGTAAATCAAGGTCCCAAGAGTCTGGAGGAAGAGAGGAGAGGCACAGAATCCACGTTGCTTGAAGTCCAGTGTAAAGTTTCCACAGTCAGTGATGGTTTGGGGTGCCATGTCACCTGCTGGTGTTGGACCACTGTGTTTTCTGAGGTTCAAGGTCAACGCAGCCGTCTACCAGGAAGTTTTAGAGCACTTCATGCTTCCTGCTGCTGACCAACTTTATGGAAATGCAGATTTCATTTTCCAACAGGACTTGGCACCTGCACACAGTGCCAAAGCTACCAGTACCTGGTTTAAAGACCATGGTATCCCTGTTCTTAATTGGCTAGCAAACTCGCCTGACCTTAACCCTATAGAAAATCTATGAGGTATTGCGAAGACGAAGATGCGATACGCCAGACCCAACAATGCAGAAGAGCTGAAGGCCAATATCAGAGCAACCTGGGCTCTCATAACACCAGAGCAGTGCCACAGACTGATCGACTCCATGCCACGCCGCATTGCTGCAGTAATTCAGGCAAAATGAGCCCCAACTAAGTATTGAGTGCTGTACATGCTCATACTTTTCATGTTCATACTTTTCAGTTGGCCAACATTTCTAAAATCCTTTTTTTGTATTGGTCTTAAGTAATATTCAAATTTTCTGAGATACTGAATTTGGGGTTTTCATTAGTTGTCAGTTATAATCATCAAAATTAAAAGAAATAAACACTTGAAATATATCAGTCTGTGTGTAATGAATGTATACATTATACAAGTTTCACTTTTTGAATGGAATTACTGAAATAAATCAACTTTTTGATGATATTCTAATTTTATGACCAGCACCTGTATAT
>JACXGI010015035.1:0-18055 GCA_016801175.1 Esox masquinongy
AAGTAATGATGGCCACTCGTTTCTCTTTACTTAGCTGATTGGTTCTTGCCATAATATGAATTCTAACAGTTGTCCAGTAGGGCTGTCGGCTGTGTATCAACCTGACTTCAGCACAACACAACTGATGGTCCCAACCCCATTAATAAGGGAAAAAATTCCACTAATTAACCCTGACAAGGCACACCTGTGAAGTGAAAACCATTTCAGGTGACTACCTCATGAAGCTCATTGAGAGAACACCAAGGGTTTGCAGCGCTATCAAAAAAGCAAAGGGTGGCTACTTTGAGGAATCTAAAATACAAGATATGTTTTCAGTTATTTCACACTTTTTTGTTAAGTACATAATTCCATATGTGTTCATTCATAGTTTTGATGCCTTCAGTGAGAATCTACAATGTAAATAGTCATGAAAATAAAAAAAAACACATTGTATAAGAAGGTGTGTCCAAACTTTTGGCCTGTACTGTATGCGGGGGTCGCAGTATTTGAAACATTGGTTTTTGGGGGTCTCGACTGAAAAAGTTTGAGAACCCCTGATCTACGGTTCATAAGAGAATCTGGAGAAACATGTATCCAACAGACTAGGCCGAAAACCAATATTGGATGGCTGTAATCTTCAGGCCCTCAGACGGCACTACATTAAAAGCAAACACGATTCTGTAGTGGAAATCACTGCATGGGCTCAGGAACACTTCCAGAAACCATTGTCTGTGAACACAGTACGTCACTGCATCCACAAATGCAAGTTAAAACTCTACCATGCAAAGAAGAAACCATTTATAAACAAGATCCAGAAATGCTGCCGCCTTCTCTGGGCCCAAGCTCATTTAAAATAGACTGAGGCGAAGTGAAAAACTGTCCTGTGGTCTGACAAATCAAAATTTGACATTATTTTTGGGAATCACGGAGGCTGCGTCCTCCGGACTAAAGAGGAGAGGGACCATCCGGCTTGTTATCTGCGCACAGTTCAAAAGCCGGCATCCATGATGGTATGGGGGTGCATTAGTGCACATGGCATGGGTGACGTCTTTAATGCTAAACAATATATACAGGTTTTGGACAACATACGCTGCCTTCCAGACAATGTCTTTTTCAGGGAAGATCTTCCTTATTTCAGCAAGATAATGCCAAACCACATTCTGTATGTATTACAACAACATGGCTCGTAGTAAAAGAATCCAGGTGATAAAATGGCCTGCCTGCAGTCCAGACCTGTCACCCATTGAAAACATTTGGTGCATTATGATACAAAAAATACAACAAAGGAGAACCAGAACTGTTGAGCAGCTGAAATCCTATATCAAGCAAGAATGGGAATATATTTCACTTTCAAAACTACTGCAGTTTCCAAACACTTGCAGAGTATTGTTAAAAGAAGAGGTGATGCAACACAGTGGTAAACATGCCCCTGTCCCAACTTTTTTTAAATGTGTTGCTGGCAGCAAATTCAAAATGGGCATGTATTTTTCCAAAAACAATAACATTTCTCATTTGATATGTTTGTACTATTTTCAATTAAATATAGGGATATATTATCTGCACATCATTGCATTCTGTTTTTATTTGCATTTTGTGCTGCGTCCCAACTTTTCTGGAAATGGGGTTGTACAATTAGCAACATAATCAATTATGGGCTGGTTTCCCAGACCCGGATTAAGCCTAGTCCAGAACTAAAACATTAAGTTCAGCAGAACTCCATTGAGCCCTATATGTATTCATCTGTGTTGTCCTCTCTTCTGTGTCTCTGTAGGAGATAATTGAGGTCTTTGAAATCACGGAGTCTCTGATCCCAGCCCTTTGCCCTACAGAAGATGCTGGAACATCTCATCAAAGCCCCCAGCCCACCGAATTTGTTGAATAGCCTGCTCTTATCATTTTAAACTAAGAATTTTAATGACTGTACATATTTGTTTTCTAATAAAAGTTCCTCTTTATGGTTTTTGAAATGTTTGATTAAAAAAAAGAAAGTGTTGACCGTGTTCTTGTTGAACCTGTCTCTGGAAGAGATTGGTGATTGTTTTAAACTTGACCCTACTGGTGCTGAGCAAAATAATCATCCTCAGATAAAGAGATTAAAGTTCTGCACCCCAGGTATTTCCCCTCTCCAGAGGTTATTATTCATAGTAAAACCTTCACAGTAGTCTGAATTCCTGACAGCTGAACAGAGTACAGAGAGAATTCTCATGACAATTTTCTGATGGGAATGGGAGTTAAAACCATATTTAGCGCTAAAAAAAATGTTTTGCCACCCCCAGGTCAGCAGTCTGGGCAGGAGAACAGTGTCTCAACATATGAAAATATACTATATACTGTGCCTAACAGTGGTATGAATGTGATGTTGGTCTGCCAAACTCCATAGCTGGATGAGACTCGAACGCAGTGTTGTGCAAAAGGCCTGGGCCACTTGAGAAAATTATTTATATCTATTGCTCCAAGCATTAAGTATTTGTAAACAAACAATATGCTTCAATTAAAATGTTTGGAAACTAAATCAGCATTGTACTTGTTGTCAACACCTGCCGTTAACGAAGCAGGTGTACAGAGGACAATTAGATTTAATATTTTTCTTAAGATGTATGTCATCGTTAGAACCTGAGGAAATATAATTATTAAAGCATATATTCCTCTAGTGATGTCATGGTCTACCGTGCCCTATTTCAGATGGCTGCACTTTGTTTTCTGACATGTGTGTTGTTTTTTATAGTTGCATGAACAAACACCATCAACCAAGACTCTTATGTCATCAGGGTATTTTTAAAGAGACATGGCCCTTATTTCATCCCACACTGTCTTCTTTCTCTCCCCCCACAATTTGTTCTCTGAAAGGTTGCTACATCAGATCCGGCAAACTGAAAAATTGGTCATTCAGTCCCTGTGCGACGACAGCCGTGTTGCCAGGGCAACCAGTGTGGCTGCCCCCTGTATGTAAATGTGTTGGGTTCGAAGTGGAAGTTCAAATTTGGTTGGACCTTGTGTGCAAAAGGACATCATGAACGATGCCAATGAATCTCTTGCTCTCCATCTTGTTCTCCACCTTTCACTGTGTTTGTCTCTCTCCATTTGAAAGGCAGGCTTTTCCCCACACTCCATCTTCCCAACCTCCCTCTCTCCTTCCATCCCTCAGACACGTCAGCAAGACCAGCCACTGTGTTCTCAGATAAAATTTATATTCCTCTGCTCTTCTACACCGCAGGATCGGAGCTTGGGGGCATGAGAAGCATAAAGAGTCACTGTCGTTTCACATGTAATTTAATTAATTAATTTCACCTCTATTATATAACTTAGATCTTGGGTCCAAGCTTATATAATTGAATAATAACATGTATGTGAAAGGCTGACTCTGGGCAGTGCAGTCAGGGAACATTTATTAGTCACTAACTGACACATACACACTCAGGCATGCTCTGACTCACGTGCACACACACGCGCACAAACACACACAGCCTTTCACACGCAGAGGCACATTTGTAGAGAGGGAAAAACGCACAGCTGACACGCGCGCACAGAGTCACTCCTCCTGTAGTATCTCCCGCAGCACATCCTCCTGTTAGCCAGCTCCTGATCTACTCCTCCACGTCCTCCTGTTAGCCAGCTCCTCGTCTACTCCGGCTCTGTGATGCCTCTGCAGCCATGTCTCCACGGTTCCGTTAACGCCTGACATGCAGTTCTGCAGAGAGGTGTTCTGCCAGTCCTGTAGCACCGCCGACGCCACTTCGCCCGTACCTGAGGATATGGAATGCAGGATGGGGAGCTGCATCGGGATCACATCGCGTAGCAACAGCCAGGTAAGAGGAGGCTCTCTCCGCGGTGTGGCACGAGACTGAATATCAGCTGTGTTTTTGCGGCTTCAGGGCTGCGGAGGAGAGAGATAACGGAACGGAGAGGCGGAATGGAGGGGAGACGGGAGGTGTTTCAGTGTTTGCACACAGCGTCTGTGCGGAGGAGAACGTGTGGTTGTACTACTGCCGTGTGGTGGTGGAGGGCTGACGTCAGGAGAGCTGGTGAGGAGGAGGGGAGGACCTCACAGCCGATGTGGACTGGAGCGTGACATGGGTAAAGGAAGAAGAGTAGTAAGAATGGAGAGAGAGGGAGCAGGAGGAGAGGGAGGAGAGAGGCAGCAGAAGGAGCGCGAGAGAAGGGATCTGATTTTCACGTTGCTTTAGTGGGAGAGAACAAGGAAGAGTAAGGGTTATATAATGTCATGTTAAAATGGGGGAAACAGCTGATATCAGAAACTCATAATACTAAATCAGACGGGAATCGATGGAGCTCTCAACATTAACCTCTCAATACTACACAGAACTAAATATTTGTATATTTGTGTAAGGACAGATACGTTTTGCGTTTCAGTCATTTAGCAGACACTCTTACACAGAGCAAATTAGTGCCTTTACCTTAAGATAGCTTGGTGGGTTGTCCACAGAACTCTTTAATAGTATAAACAGTTTACTCAACTGGATTGCCTGAGTAACACGGTTGTGTTGGTAGTGGGGTTGTCTGGGTAACAGGAGGTTGGGTTGATAACAGGGGGTTGTCTTGGTAACAAGGGGTTGTGTTGGTAACAGGGGGTTAAGTTGATAACAGGGGGTTGTCTCAGTAACCGGGGATTGTGTTGGTAACATGGGGTTAAGTTGATAACGGGGTTGTCTCAGTAACCGGGGATTGTGTTGGTAACATGGGGTTAAATTGATAACGGGGTTGTCTCAGTAACCGGGGATTGTGTTGGTAACATGGGGTTAAGTTGATAACGGGTTTGTCTCAGTAACCGGGGATTGTGTTGGTAACATGGGGTTAAATTGATAACGGGGTTGTCTCAGTAACCGGGGATTGTGTTGGTAACATGGGGTTAAATTGATAACGGGGTTGTCTCAGTAACCGGGGATTGTGTTGGTAACATGGGGTTAAGTTGATAACGGGTTTGTCTCAGTAACCGGGGATTGTGTTGGTAACATGGGGTTGGGGTTCAAGACACGGGTAATCTAAAGGCAAATGGAGCCATTTTGGTGGATCCCAAGGTTGTTTTTTCGACATGTAATGGTTGTTCTTCTCCTATGCAAAATATACACAACAGCGTGTTTTGCTGCCTCTGAATAGTGTGGTTGGGACGGGCTTAGAAAGGGGTGGTACATCACTGCCTAGTCCTCTTCACTCTCCTCTCTCTTCAGCAGTGTTTGTTTACTGTGTTACCTAGATAGATCTGTCTCCTGCCCCCCTGCCCCTATCCTCTCCAGCCCCCTCTCAGCAATACTCATAACCTTTGGAGAAACCCCCTCCTCCCCTCTCCTCCCTCTCCCTACTTACTGTTCACACAACCTAGAAACTCTGCTGCCCCCCCCATACTGCTCTGACGGCAACAGACATGGCCTCTCCAGCTCCTGTTCTCTTCTCTCCCTCTCTCCCTCCGTTCTCCCTCCCTCTTTCTCTTTCTCCCATATTCCTCCTTCTTTGCTCAGTTCTCCTCACCACCTATCACCCCCCTAACCCTCCCTCCCTCCCTGTAAGAGCTGCTGGGAACGGATTTAGCAACATGCACTTCAGCAGTGCCGCAGAGTGCGGAGGTAGACAGAAAGATAGCACCCTAAATAACAACAAGTAAACAGGAGGTAGAGCGCTGGCTGAACAAGGACACAGCTGAACCTGGGCTTGGAATAACATTGTGATTACATCCCTTCTGCTGCCGGTGAGTTTAGTCTTTGGTGCTTCAATATGATTTGGTATTTCTGTTGTTGTCATCATCGTCTACTTCAGTTGTTTTGCCTCATGAACAGTTGGCTTGAGTTTGAGTAATTTCTCTGTGCTTTTAGAACGACTTTGCAAATACCTTGTGTCCATTTGTTACATGTATTCTAACTGTTGAGATCAGTAGTTCTGGTTTAAATCTTATGTTCTCATTATTTTTCAAGACTTTTATTTTGCACAACTGGGTGACATGGCTGTGTTCATGAATGCCTTTGAAATCCTGCATTTCAAACAATCCATGAAGCACAGATATGAGCACAGCCCTACTTTGACTCGTCACTCAGTAGAAAACGCTGTGTGTGGTGAACGACTGTCTCCAAATTCTCGGCTTGTCTCTGTTCCCAAAGTGAACATACAGCGCAGCACTGGCAACAACGTTACACACTTGAAGGGTCCAGAGTCAATCGGTTTAGCGGTTGGTTGTCAACAGAAACCGGATGCTTAAGAAACAAACAGTTACTGACACGTTGATGATGTGATGGAATGGCTTGGCACCCCAGAGTTGTATCATATGATTTGTGCTGGAGATCCTTTTGTGTTGTCAAAATAACCCTAAAGTACACACACACACACACACACACACACACACACACACACACACCAGCATGGGTGAAATTACACTCCTTTCACACAAATAGCAGTCAGAGACCATCATGCAAAGTAGAGTGGTCAGACCACAACAGAATATATCACTGCACCTTTCTCATATCTACGGGAGAATCGTTCCACAAGTGTTTTCATACGTCTGTCACAGCTCGAGTGTCATCCTTACTGAGAAACCCAGGCTTGGACCAGGACTGCAACACATGCAGTCTATTGAAGAGTAAAGTGAATTGGGTATATAATTCAAACCGAGTATGTGACATTTAGACATGATCTCCTGTGACAAGGAGCTGCCTGTCTGGGTTGTAGGTGACAGAATGTGCGGCCATCTATTTATGAGCTGCTTCATACAGGTCAGTGCTTCCTGACTAATTAGTCATTGGGCATACAATAAGTGCCCAGTTTCTGACTGTTTAAAATACAGATTTGAAATCACACACATACTTCAAAGACTTCAGGTGTGTGGGCCTTTCAAACGGCCAGGTAAGCCTGATCCAGCCCAGGGCCAGGATAAGAGATGACACATACTAATGTTTCATCACATATACGGGTCCTTCCTTGGACTCTCGTCCACCAGCGTTCTCTTAAGCCTGGGGATGAGGTTATATTGGCATAGCCAATAACAACCGCTCGGTAACAGGTCAGAGGTTTAAAAGGTAGCTCTCAGCTGTCCTCTTGCATAAGAATAGACAGAGTCACATTGCTAGGAACTGTGGTTAGGATGGTCGGATTGCTAGTACGGGGACTGATCGGATTCACATCTGACATGGGACTCTCATCCAGTTGCCATGACAGGGGGATGAGGTCACCTTTAAGTTACCAGTCATGGTATTAAGGGGATTATGTCACATCATCCCAAAATATTGGGATCACTGAGGGGTACAGTGAGGTACAGTGACTGCCCATCAAAATAGTGGGATCACTGAGGGGTACAGTGAGGTACAGTGACTGCCCATCAAAATAGTGGGATCACTGAGGGGTACAGTGAGGTACAGTGACTGCCCATCAAAATAGTGGGATCACTGAGGGGTACAGTGAGGTACAGTGACTGCCTATCAAAATAGTGGGATTACTGAGGGGTACAGTGAGGTACAGTGACTGCCTATCAAGGTTAGCTGATTGGAGTTGAATTCATTCTAGAATTCTCCCGGGTGAGGCAGATTGAACAGAAAGTAAGTCACACACACACACGCACACACACACACACACACACACACACACACACACACGCGGTGCATTTATAAAGTAGGCAGATCCCTTCACTTTCTTTTCATTTTGTTGGTATAGACTACGCACAATCTACTATCTGCACGCAATACCACATAAATCTACAGACAATAATGAAAAAGGGAAAACACAATTTTAGAAAGTGTGCCGATTCATTTTAAATGCAAAACAGAAATATCTCATGTATATACAATAAGACTGAGCTTAGATACTTCCCGTGTCCTTTGATCATCCTTTCGATGTCTCAAGGACTTAACTGGAATCCACCTGAGGCAAATTCAGTTGACTGGTCATGATTTAGAAAGGTACTGTGGGGGAACCTGAAGATTGCAGTTCATTGAGTCACTCCCCATCCAGTCTGACAGGGATTGAGAGGATCTCCAAGGGAGCAAAGGGAGAAGCTGCCTCCTTTTGTGGGATTGGGAGGAGAGGGACCATCTGATCTACTTGATAGGGGAGACAACATGTTGCCTGCCTCTTTAACGGACTGGTTGGGTTGTTTCCCAGCATGGAGCAGTGTCAGCATGACAGTATCAGACGGGGCTTGACATTTCTCATCTTATTAGACACACATCTCCTAGTTTACTACAGTTATTCAAAGGTCACTCATGTTGTACAAAAGGTCACATGCACACTTTCATTTACTCTTCCACCACTCACCACTCCAGGCACAAGCCTGGAGCCCCTAGCCAGAAGATTCCAAGCTGTGTTCATAGCTGTCTGTGTCCATACTGAATGCTAAAAGACAGTGTTCAGTTAGTCAATATTCAGTAAGTGTTCAGTAAGACAGTGTCCAGTAAAACAGTGCTCAGTAAGTGCAGTTAGACTGTGTTCAGTAAGTCTATGTTCTGTAAGACAGTGTTCAGTAAGCTTGTGTTCAGTAAAACACAATGTTGGAAGGGTTTCAGGGAGAGTTAGCTTGATATGTCTGGGCTGCCAACTATACAGTGATTCAACTGGTGTTGTAATGCTACAGTAACTTTAAAATGGTCATTTTTAAATATCATTAACCCACTATTAAATCTGTCCCCATTCAGAGCGAGAAGAAGAAGGGAGGGGGAGCCATTTCTGTACTTTGCTCTGAGTGAATGAAAGCTTACAGCACAGGGCCTCTAATCTGAACACATGACCAAAGTCCTTCTTTCTGTTTCACTCTCACACACCTCAGATATAAACTGTGTTAGACTAGGTATTTCTCTCCATGTGGTGTGTGTGTGTATGTGTGTGTGTGTGTGTGTGTGTGTTTGTGTGTGAGAGAGAGAGAGAGCCTTGACTTGTTACTACACAGGCTCCAGACTTCTCTCCTTCAGTATCTCTGTGTACATTCTGCTATTGTCCTATGGTGACGTTGAGAGTGTGCCTCGTGGAGGGCTTAGCCAGTATCTGTCAGACTACCAATCCCTTTCACTCTCTGTTTGTGTTCTGTGACTGCCGGGGACTTCACTGTGTTCTACCAGTGTCCTGTGGTGCTAACGCGGACTCTACACTGTGTTCTACCAGTGTCCTGTGGTACTACCAGGGACTCTCCACTGTGTTCTACCAGTGTCCTGTGGTACTACCGGGGACTCTCCACTGTGTTCTACCAGTGTCCTGTGGTACTACCGGGGACTCTCCATTGTGTTCTACTAGTGTCCTGTGGTACTACCAGGGACTCTCCACTGTGTTCTACCAGTGTCCTGTGGTAAAACTGCTGCTGTGCTGCTGTGTTTCTGCCAGCTCCAGCTGATGTGACTGGGCTTTGGTTCGGGCAACGCTGCCCTGCCTGGGTGCCTTGAGGCCAACTGATCCTCCATGGGGAACGAGAACAGCACCGCCCAGACCAGAGCACTGGTAAGATCAGGGAGGGGACAGACTGACTAGCTTCCTACTCAGTAGCTGTTACTCAGCTACTAACACTACTATTACCACTACTACCAGCTGGTCATCTACTGGTACTACTGGTCTTCTACTAGTAAAGCTTGTCACTCCTATAACCACATCTAGTACTGTAACCAGTAATACCAATTCTACTACCATAACCATATCTCCTGCTACTAACACCTTGACAAACACTAATATCAGTTAGTCCACAACTACTACTTGTTTCCTTGTGCCGCTAGAGGATGTCATTCTCCAGCTGGGCCCCTGACCTCTTAAGACCAACTTGCCAACTCCTATGGATACTGTCACAACATTTGTCATTGACCATATGAGTTCACAAGACGGTCCAAGCAGACCAGGCTAGTCATGTATTGATAGATTATTTTACCAAACTAACATTGGGCTATTTAACCAAAATAACAACGGGCAATTGAAGCGATCTATCACTGGGCTATTATACAAAACTAATATAGGGGTATTAAACCAACCTAAAACTGGGTTATTAAACCAAACTATCACTGGGTTATTAAACCAAACAAACGCTGGGATATTAAACCAAACTTATACTGGGATATTAAACCAATCTAACACTGGGATATTAAACCAAACTAACACTGGGATATTAAACCAAACTAACACTGGGATATTAAACCAAACCAACACTGGGATATTAAACCAAACTAACACTGGGATATTAAACCAAACTAACATTGGGATATTAAACCAAACTAACACTGGGATATTAAACCAAACTAACACTGGGATATTAAACTAAACTAACACTGGGATATTAAACCAAACTAACACTGGGTTACTGAATCAAGCAAAAAAAAAACTGATCCTCAGCCTTGCATCGTTCCAGGCTTTCCCCTTTAGGGTTCCATGGCATAGCAGAAGTCTGATAACAGCCTGGAGACCTATGTTTGTTTTCTCACGACGGAACATAAATATCACTAGATTGTTGATCTGACTCTGTCTGGAAAGCTTAGGGTTGCCTGGCTTGGAGCTTGTGCTGTTATGACTGCCCTGTTGCTAAATAAATGGAAGTGTGAGTGTTTACCTCATGGTTGGGGCTGTGTCGTGCGGTCAGGCAAACTTTTTGTTGTCTACCTGGTTTTGGGTGAGGTACAATCAACGACTCAACGTTTAGTGGCACGGTGGAATGTTTTCCTGACCCTTTCGTGGGTGAACAGGATCAATTTTGCTGCCTTCATCATATGAATATAGTCTTGGATGAGATGAACATCTCTAAAATCTCTAAGGACTCTCTAGTTTTAGAGTGTTTTGGGTCTAGCTGTTTACACAGATATTATAAACTCTTTGGTAACTTTTTTAGTGAAAAACATATTTCAACAAAAAAGAATGGCTTTGTTAGGTCTGCTCTGTGCTTTCTGTGGAATTTGGAATTCAAGGATTAACCATGGTAATAGGATATAAACATCAATGTTTCTTTCTTACACTTTGTAGATTATACACTGGACATTCTCACTCTCACACACACACACACACACACACACACACACACACACACACACACACACACACACACACACACACACACACACACACACACACACACAGATGAGACGCACAAACAGCCCATAAGCAGCCTTGAAGTGCATGACTAGTAAGTACTAAGAAATTTTGGAGTTTTCTCTAACCCTAATCTTAACCATTGCCCTAACCATAACCAATAAATCCCTAAACCTAAAAATTATGTTCCTCACCTGCAATGCGCTACACTCAAACAGGACTTACTTATGCGTGTCCCAGGGTGAATCCTAAACGGTGCCCTATTCCTTACTTTGGTCCCTTCTTTTGACCGTAAGGCCAAAGTGATGTTGTGAATAGGGTGCTGTTGGTGAGGTAGCCCTGGGGTGTGAAGAGCTCCTGGTATCGCACCAATAGCAACAACAACAACAACAACAACAACAACGACAACAACAGTGCCCCCCCCCGTCTGAGCTTCATGACTCACAGCTGCCATGCAGAAAGACATGCTCCGTGCTTCTAGTTTCAGACAAATGCCGTTATTACAGCCATTAGTTGAAATGTGTGATTCTGAACGTGACACTTTCCTGTTTCAGCCAGAAGGTGGCGTCCCTGAGAATGTGGTGCTGTTCCCACCGGCTCAGGGAGACCACATTGATTTGCAGCAGGTACGGTTAAGAGTGCGTGTGTGTGTCTCCATGAAAGTAATTCAAGTAGAGGACGGGCTGTGAGGGGGGAGGGTTATTTAGGGTCTATTTGTCTGCAGTGAGCGCTGACCGCTAGTAGGCTACTACCGGACATTACAAAGAAGACCAGCAGAGGTCAGTGTTTATGTTTGGTTGTGATGCACTGACTGATTGCACTAACTGTGTGTGTGTGTGTGTGTGTGTGTGTCAGAACCACAGCCTTGTGGTGTATTACCCAACACCCTCTCAGGGGTCATTCTGTGGCCGACCCTTGGCCCATTTCCCAGCATTCACCTGCAGTATGTGTGTGTGTGTGTGTGTCTGTTTCCAAAACAGCAGAAAGAGGCACACAGCCAAACAGAAAGAGAGTTGGAGGGAAGGAGGTAGGGAAAGAAAGGGGGAGGGTGGGGGAGGGGGGAGGGGGGAGGGGTAAGCGTGCACTGTGGATCAAGTTGGCGGTAGAAGGGGAGGGTATTTCACAGCACTTCCTCCTCAGTTAGGCCATTTAGACACTTTCCAGTCACAGACAGGACCTGTTTCACTGGAATATTCTAGAATCCTTCTATTCTATCACCGTGCTCTGTTCTAGAACCTCGTGTGGCTGTCCTACAATCAATGGTGTGTCTGGCTGCCTGCCTGCCTGCCTGCCTGCCTGCCTGCCCGCACAGATTAGCACACATCACTGCACAACTAGCCAAGCAGAGTCATGGAACTCTAACAGCAGAGGTGTCGCCCAGGGAGGAGAGGAGAAGGACGCTGGCTGAGTCAGGACAGGAAAGGGAAAGAAATCAGAGAGAGGGAGCGTCAGAGAGCGTAAAAGAGAGAGGGAGCGTCAGAAGTGCCCGGCAGCATATGTTGCAGCATGTTAGTCACTCTCTCACCGCCGGCCCGGATCACAACACACAGTCGTGCTGAGGGAAGGATTCAGGGAGCCACTGACATTAGACAGCCAGGGGAGGGGCACCCCTCTGGAACTACGGCTGCTCTGTAGGCCACCTTGATCCTAACCAATAACCCCAACCCTTCTGTCTGCTTGACTGGTAAGTCTGAAAAGATGGTGGGACAGTATAGGAGTGTGGCGACGTGTGTGTGTGTGTTTGTGTGTGTGTTTGTGTGTGTGAGAGAGAAGAGGTGTGTGTGAAACTGTTAGGGCATACAGCATGTCTACGTGCTCTTGCATGCAGAAGTTTCCTCCAGAGGGAATTTCTGAGGGACAGCGAACACAAAGCTAAAAATACCTTGTACGGTATGACTCATCACAGCAGAGAATGTGGTTGTAGTTATGGCTTTACATTTGGAATTACCACTTCACTTCTTATCATTAAAGGCAGAAGGTAATATTTAGCAAATGTTGCTTACATACAGCGTACTTGGCTTTCACGTTTGTAAATGTTATCTGAGAAAACCGTGTGAGAGACTATGTTTGTAATACGGTCACAATGCACTTGTGAAGTACTGTATATACCCACATATGAGCTGAATTAGCAACATCTGTTGTTTCTACCAGTAACTGTTGGCAACAAACTGCCATAACCCCGGGCAACCATCACTTAGCTTGGTGTTTGGTTCATGTTGCAGGTTAACAACAGTTAATTTATTGTATAGGACTTTAACAACAGTTAATTTATTGTATAGGACTTTAACAACAGTTAACTTTTTGTATTGGACTTTAACTACAGTTAACTTATTGTATAAGACTTTAACAACAATTAACTTATTGTATAGGACTTTAACAACAGTTAACTTCTTGTATAGGACTTTAGCAGTTGGTCCATGTCACAAAAACACACAGGTGGTCTAATTACTCTGCTTTTCCACCCCAGTGAACCTCTGAAGGTTTAAAAGGTAAAGTAGCTGTAAACCACGCATTAATAATGACAACGGCTGCTAACAGCTGTGAACTAAGACCTACATCGGTACATGATCACCTGCCCACCTTGCCCTGGCTTTTCCATGGAAATGTGAGGAAGGACAGAGTTTTCAACCTGGGTGGGAACAAGTACATGTTTGGTAGTTTGGTACTTTATGCAGCACAGGGCCCTTAACGGTGAGCTTGTAGTCAATTACCCTTGAAATACAATAATAATTTTATCCTATGTATATATATTTTCTATTCCTATTCAAGAATAGTATTTGTCTGACTGAATTGTTTCCTGTACAAATCTTATAACACAACCCCAACCAAATCATATAGAACTTGTTCCTATTTAGTAGAAATCAAAATAGAATCCTGTAGGATGGTCCCAAATCGTAACAGAAAATCCTAAAAGGCTTTTTGACTAGGGGTCACCTTCTTCTCATATTACCAGGCATGTGTCCCAATTGGCACCCTATTCCCTACATAGTAGGCATAGCCTAGTAGTGCAAATCCAAAGGGACTAGGTTTTCATTTAAGGCTCAATGCAGGTTCTGTCCTGATTTCACAGTGACGTTTTGTTTCCATGGAATTGTGGGGAATGATGCTTTAACTTTTTGCAGACAACGTGTCTTGGCTTGTTGTATGGTGAGTGGAGCTATAGTAACAGTGGCTACTTGCGGGTTGTAAACTTTATTGAGCTGCATCTTCACCTTCCCCTATTTCCCATGGTCCTGCCATGGTACAGTTGTTTTCTTGGTTGCGTAAATTGAGGCCTTTATTGGCTGGTTAAATTTTTTCATGGAAAACTTCTGATCTTATGTCTGAAACTGTAAGAGTCAGTCAGTAGATCCTGTCATGTTGTGTCAGTTAGCGTTATATTGCTAGCTCGCAGTTCTCTTGGGAATTAGAGAGGATGCTTTTGTGGGGATTTTTTTAACTTGCATTAGGATATGTTATAAGACGGCCTCATGGAGACCAATGTATTGGAATAGAACAGAAGAATTAAGATAATGAGCAGGAGCTGAGCCAGCAAAATATGAGGTTTTTTTAAAGGCTACGTAGGATTTACCATGACCAAATGTAAAATAGAGATTTGGAGTACTAAACACAAAAGAAGTCTAAATGAAAAGTTTCACTTGAGTTTTCTACTTTGAGATGTCATGCTGGAAAATGTTCATGAGGACTGTGTTGTCATAGTGACCCCAGTCTGCCAGACTATTCCCCCCATGTAGAGCCACTAGCCTGCAAGCTCGGCTTTTGACATTAAGACTGCATGACTGAAAGCCAATTGAGCCACATGTAAACCAACGCCTTCGAAAAAACTTAATAATGCCGTCTTATGCAGTCGATAGTGCTGAAGGACACTCATCAACGTCTGCACTTTTTTGCTAGCGGAATTGTTGTCATGTTCTGTAAAATGTAATTGAAAAGATCAATGAGCACATATGACACACCATGCCTGCTACACAAAGGCTACTCGTTCATTGCTAAAGCTGTCTGGGCTGTAATGTTAGCACCCAACTCACACAACACAAATTAACAAATTTCCTGCAATATTGCTTCTTGAAACATTCAAGCTTGTCATTGCTGTTCACAAAACTACAACCCTTAAGACATCCACCAGTAACTGGAGGCTTCCTGCTGAAGTTAATGTAATTTAATTACCGGAGTACCTTGTTTGAATTGATACTGTATGCTAACAGTAGGGCAAAATACGCTGATTTCAAAGCCAATTGTCACCAAAAATGTTATTGATCCTCTTTGTCTCCCTCACCACCGAAATCATCACTCCTTCACTTTGGCTGCCTTTGATGGTGAAGACAAGCTCCAACCATGGTCAAACGTCTGCTCAAAGCAACACTTTTGACCACACTGCATTGTCACTTTTGTGGGTAAAAACTCCAGTTTCCTACCCTTCATCACGTATTTGGTGTTATGCAATTCATTACTATTGCAGTGTTCCACTCACAGCAGACTCGGGACAGTCGATGTTGAGATATGTCTCCTGACGAATATCCACTCCTGTTTTGGTTCTTATCACACTGCTTGGTCAACCAGGAAGTCTAGACCAGAATACTTACATGCCAGAACACACTGCACTCCCTTGATTAACTTCACAGGTGCCCAAACCGTGACATGGAGTCGCTAGAGTGCGAAGAGGCAAGGCAACCCAGTTTGATTACTACTAGCCCAAACCTGGATGTTGATGCACCACCTGCCATGCTACCTTGACCATGGGAATCATTTTTCTTAAAACAAAAATCCTATGTCTCTTTTCATAGCCTTATGGAATGTGCCTTTAAGGATAACTTATTAAATGCAGGTAGAACACAAGATCTCTTAGTGTTTCCCTTGTTAATCTGACACTAACATTGAAGACAGACAACATTGTCTGTGTCTGAGGTCTTGACTCTATACAAAAAAGCGTTCCATAAAATGTCTTTGGCTGTCCCGGTGGGGAAATTTTTTTTAGGTTCCAGGTGGAACTGTTTTCAATTAATTGGTGAACGTTTTGGTTTATGGTTGATCCCTTTTGTTTTACTCTTTTTCAGAAGTTGTTATTTGTAAAAGTATTCTTTTAAAAATAACAGGGTTATTTGTAAATAATTATTTTATTTGTTTCTCCCAAAACATCTGAACAACCCTCCTAACTTGTCCAAGACAAAAAAAAATTGTGTAAGGCAAAGTGACCCACCTAGAATGGTTAACATCCTAAGAACCGGTTTTGAAATCAAGGGTAAATTGATGATTCTTTGGAAGGCAAGAATGATATTCTGGAATGCAAGAAAGGTTTGTTGGAAGGTAAGGAGAATTTGTTGGAAGACATAAATCACATTTCCTAAGGCAGTTTGCTCAATTGCAGGGTGATTTTCAGAATTGGTTGTTTGGATTTCTTGTTAGTAGACTTATTGCACCTGGCATTAAGTGGATTGTTCCAGTTTAGATGTTTGAGTTCATGTTAGTATACAATCTTTCCTACCCTGGAAGTCCTTGTAAATGCAGGTTACTGGTGATAATGTTTTTTGTTGCATTTCCATTCCAATGAATGTGGTAAAGAGGTCAGTGGTACAGAGACCATGGGGGGTAGAAAAGAGGATAGTCATCAAATTGTATTGTAACATAGATATTATATGACAGCTTTACGGTGGAAGACAAACGATTTTGGAGCTGTAATTCAGTTGGTATTGTCATGAAGATTTCAATGTAAAAGACTAATTAGGTTGGTGGAATTGTTCATAGAGGATTCCACAAATAACTTTAAAATTTTAAATAGTTATTGATAGAACCCTTCAGAATAAAAAAAAACAGGAGTGCATACCCATTTGCAAACCTACAGAATAAGTCATTAATAATGTGAGGATCATGAAACAACATTGACCTTTGCCCACGTAAGTCTAGGCGCTTATTATTGTCCTGTTATCAGCTTTTTTGTGCTGATCCAAAAATGGAAGCTTGCCCATCCCCGGCGAATTCACATCATGGGCTAGGTATCTAACACTAATGGTTGGTCTGCTGCTGTGTTTGGCTAATGTTGCTATAACATGACCTTTAGAGTGTGTGTGTGTGTGTGTGTGTGTGTGTGTGTGTGTGACCAGCTGTGACCTTAGCCTCCAACTGTGTGGTAAAACATTGTAAACGGGTAACAGTAGGGGTTGACAGGACAATAAACACACTGTACCATACAGGGAACACAGCATGATGAGGGGGCCCGATCTTCGGCAGGTTGGCTGTGTGTTCAACCGGCACACCAGGACACCATGACACCACGACAGAGTCAGGATGTGGCGGGTGGTCGGGGACAACATTTTCACCAGAATCCGCGGCATTTTACTTCACGTAAATAAATCGAAAAGACGTGTCCTCTGATGTCGCTGGGTGTGCTAATTTATTAATCGTGACAACTGACAAAACACGATGGTGTGGAATGACAGACTCCCCAAGTCATTGCCACCTCAGCGTTCTTTATTGTGCTTTCATAAAGGCAGTGTTTCAGAGCCCACAGGCTGCTGTGCTTGGCTTTATACCTGGGGGCTATCTGTTGTTGTGGCTGTGTGGTAGAGCCATAGCTCGTAGCACAAAGGACGTGGACATAAGTGCCGTTCACTATACAGATAAACAAACTGCTCCTTGTTTGAATCCATCTCTCCAGTTGTCATTTTCACTGTCAATTTCAGGAATATAATGTAAGTGCAGCTCATCTTCTAATACAACGTTTGTTGTTTTTTTTTCTTCAGACGGAGGTCCACACGGACACTATTAACCAAACCGAAGACAAGAAGCGAGGCACCGGAGTGGTGCGTATCGAGCCCCCAGCCACAGGCACTGATCGGGGGCTGGACTCCCTGCAGGACATCCCAGGGAGGGCCGCGGAGGAAGAGGACGAGAGGAAGAAGGATGAATATGAGGAGCTAGAGTTTCCTCATGACTTTCTGCCCAGCACAGACCTTAGCCTGGAACTGGACTGGTCGTCTTCCCTTGGGTAGGGAGCTTTGATTTTGCGTGTAAAATAGACACACGCGTGCACGCGCACACTCACTCACGCACACACACACACACACACACACACACACACACACACACACACACACAC
>JACXGI010015036.1:0-18126 GCA_016801175.1 Esox masquinongy
CTCAGCCCTGACAGAAGACATTCACTGGACATCAGAATGGAGACCCCAACAGTCTCACTGCCCACTTCTGTAGTCACGTTTCACAACTGATTAGGTCACGACAGTCAGAACCTGTCCAAATGATTAAAAACAGCTTCTACACATCTGCCACAACAGAACAGTACGTAACCTTCACAATGAACAACCACAAGTTGAACTACAGAAAAATCCGGTATGACCTCCCAACCTCCCCAAGCAGAACTCTAACCAGTTCCTCTGTGGTCAACGACCCAAGGTCATGCTGTCAATTCATTACAAACTCCTAAACTTGAATGGGCAAAGCACCCAATAAAGCATGTATTTGTGTAGCGGGGGATGGGGGTCTTTCAGATGGAAATGGTGAATGTTTCCTCACTCCGCTGGATCCATATTCACTAGTCTGGTGGCAAGCTGCTACTGGTGGACAATACAGCCACTGTCCCCGTCAACACGCTGATCTAGTATGTTAAACATAGACACTTCACCCACTGGAAACTAGGGACAGAACTACTGAAGGGAAATAGCCAAGCTAATTGGTTACCCTCCGCACTTCTACATGTGAGGGGTGACTGCTAAAGAGGCGCCCGGGTTGAAGAGGAGGAACGAGAAAGAAGCAAAAAAACATTTTTTTTTGCCTGCTTAATAAAGCACAGTGTACCACGAAGGGAAGTAACACAGAGACAAACACACAGGTTTGTGTTAAAACTCAATGACCCGTGGGGGAGGTGGTTGGACACACACAGATGTAGGCCAGGGAGTGTGTGGAAATGCCCTGAACAGGGCTGTGAATGAGACGCGTGCTCTTCTCTCCAGCCCTAAAACCTTTAACAGGGTTTACTAGGCATTCTCACAGCCAGGGGTTAACACTGGGACAACAGAGTGCAGGCGCGCGCGCGCACACACACACACACACACACACACACACACACACACACACCTCAACGTGACAGGATTTATTAGGCATTCTAAGTGGGAGTGGTTTAGGGGACCATTACAGGCTATGGTGAACACTAATGAAGAGAAAATGCTTTCACTCACACAGATACACTCACACAGACACACACAATGCAGACACATAAAACACACCAGCAGGTGAACAGAGAAACACACAAACTCCTTGTGTCTGACCTGGCATCATGACGGGGGTGGGGGCGTTAGCCTCAGAGGCGAGCGACAGCCGTCCTCCCTTGCCCAGGCGATCACACAGCAGGGTGATGTGCTTCTTCAGACGGGCCGTGTCTTTGGGCATGCTCAGCTGGGCCGTGGACAGGGACAGGGCCTGGTCTTTAGGGCTGCGAGACAGACAGGTCCTCAGGAGGTGAGACACAGCCGCGTCCACACTCTCCTCCCAACCCTGAAACAGACAGACACACCAGGATTTGAGAAGGAGCAGTACCCAGCGACCGTGAGGGAGGAAGACAAACAAATTGCTTCCGACGTCAGCAGACAGCTCAGAACAGAGAACCAGAGAGAGAAGTGGATTCTGAGGTCCACACGAATGTCAAAAAGAGGACGGAAAGAGTGGTTGGAATCAGGTCCTATTGAAGGTCCAGGATGAGGAACTTCAATTTCTTAAAGTGTTTCTGTAGAGGCCCAGATAGTGTTAAGTTAGTTACTACATCATCAGTGTGTTCAGTACCAATACGGTCGAAATGTTGACCCCTTCCGTGTGTGGGGAACACACAGTCACCTAACACACTGGTGCCTGCGTGTGACCCTGAATGAACCCGCATCCACAATTCACACAACCCAAATGGCAGTCCTGGAGAAAGAGCTGAATATCTAGCCCGGCCATCTCCCTCTCCTAAATCCACAGGTACTCAGTACCCCCATCCCAGCCTGGGCCGAGGCGGGCCGTGGGGGTGTTGACAGGTACCCGGGGGGGGGGGTGCAGTGGCTGGCCCCTGCCGTCATGCCGACAGGCCTCTAATGAGCCTTAATGACAGGTAATCAGCTCTGTAATGATGATGACAGGGAGGATTCCTGACATTATGGGGGTGGGGGAAGAAGACAGAGGAATGGAGGAAGAAATGAAAGGTGAGAGAGGGAAAGAAACGAGGAAGACAAACAGAACATAGACCTCACTCGGGAAACAGATACAGATTTCACCAACTGGTTAACAATCATCAACGTTCGGCGTCTCAATGAAATGGAGTGACAACGAATGGAAATATGACAGATCATCTGGAGGAGGAATAAAGGACATCCTCCATGCCGAGGACGACCCTGCCTCTGCGTTGCTGACGGACATCTTCGCTTGTGATTAAGAGGAAGGGAAGGTCAGACCAGGAAGGGCCTCTGGAAAAAATGGTCCCTAAGTCATAAACGGCTGCTGTGTGTGCAGAGCCATGTTGTAGTGGGAACCATCTGGTCACATATGGTTCCTCACAAGAGACCCTGGCCAACCCCAGCCTTCCTACTGTTCTCCAGCCTGCCCCGCTGTTTCCTACTGTCAACACGGAGGGAAAACAATCCCAAAACGATGTACTGAAAGAAGAAAATAGCTGCTGAGTTGCACCTTGGTGGGGGTGGATGAAGTGACCACCCCCTCTACAACATGAAGCAGATTGGGGACGCCCAGTGGGGATTAGTTTGAGACGACGGAGAACAAAGTGGGGTCTATCATTGAGCCAGTCCCCTATGGACTCTCAGAAGGTCATCCTCCACAGTTCACATGCTGAGCTGTAAACTGGAAAAATCATCTGAAGATTAGACAAGAGACTGCAAATACCAGTAAGTCAAATCCCCTGAATGAGTCAATAAATCAGCCTAAGAAAGAACACATCTGAGACATATATTTGATAAAATTTTGATATAAAG
Source organism: Esox masquinongy (assembly GCA_016801175.1). NCBI lineage: Eukaryota > Metazoa > Chordata > Actinopteri > Esociformes > Esocidae > Esox > Esox masquinongy. The sequence continues at coordinate 2,839 of JACXGI010015036.1, forward strand.
AAAACAGCACAGTATATCATCCCTTTTCATATCCTTTTCAAGCTGATTTGATTGCATTTTACAATAAATTACTTCCACAATCAAATTATCATTGTACTTCGTCCTGCCAAATTGTCCTTGCTTTTTTGAATATCAGTCGAGAGGAGAACACATTAAATGAAAGAGGCAGATAGCTATGGAGAAAGATGGTTTGTGGAGGGGAGGGGGCAAGGGGTAGAGGTTTCTAGTACTAGTTAGTTAAAACTTCAGGGTGGGAACAGAAATAGAACTGAGACATTAAGAGTCAGCAGCTCTATATTTGCAGCAGAGCGGAAAGCGGGGGAGATAAACGGAGAGAAGCAGAGGGATAACAAGGGAGAGAAAAGAAAACCAGGGGAAGGAGGAGGGCGTTCTGGTTGGCCTCACCACTCTGCAGGTCGGGCCAAGCTAAACAGGCACCCCTTCAATTACCAGAGATACGTTTCCTGTGACACTTCTCTCTTCTCCTTCTCTGTTCTCCTACACCTAATTTGTTCTCCTCTTTTCCTCTCTGCCTGTCTCCTATCTCCTTCCCTCCTTCACCAATCTTCTCTCCACTTGGGCTGAGAGAGTTGTTGATTTAGCTGTCATGAAGGACAGGAGACAAACATCTCTCTCCTCTCCAGTCCTGGTTGAACCGGCACACGGCCAGCACTCCAGGTTATCATCCAGAGCAAGTAGCAGCTAGATTCAGCCCCTGGACAATGTGTGTTGGAGTACATGACCGGGGTCCAGGAAACATAATTAATATATATATATATTATTTTTTACATACCCCACATTATGTCTATTTTTAATTTGATATCCTAAATAAAACATTTAGCAGAGAATTAACAAGAACATTTTTGGGGCCATAAAAACAACACTTGTGGGACAGTTTTGACTTGCAAGCCACCTACTGCCTACCCCCGATCTAGAAAGCCTCTCTGTCTCCAACTTCTCTCATTCTCACCTAATTCTGTTCTCTCTTCTCTAATCCATTCTACCACTCCCCCCAATCCTTCACAGTAGCTTCATTCCAATCCACAGAATTCCAAGGACTTATCCCAATTGGAATTCCAGCCCTGGGAGCGTCTGCGAGGACAGACAATCTCGTTCACCTGTGATGACCTAACCTGAGTGAAAAGATTCTAAAGAGGTCAAAGGGGTAAGACAAGGTGCCAAAGACATACATCTCTCTCTATCTCTCTCTCACACACACACGCACGCTTGCGCACACACACACACACACGCGCGCACGCACACCTTCGTGTGTGCGTATCTGGCCCCCTCTCCTCTGTACAGTCCATGACCTATCTAGTTTTGACCAGGGAGAGGGGTGCTCCCTAAAATAGAGCATCTGTTCACAACTCTGGTCTAATACAGCGGGCATGACCCTAATTACCTTTAATTAACTTAATCCCATTGACAAGAGCAACGGCTACAACAAACACAGGCAAATCCACAGACACACAGATCACTCTCTGTGACTCCATCTCCCCGGGACCTCATCAGACACATCCAGGTGCTGCCTATTTATGGCCCAGCTCAGCCCATGTCTGCTCGGATGTGTGTGCGTGTGTACTGTGTATGGAGATGAAAGAGAAAGTGTGTGTGTGCATGTGTAATTGTGCAGAGGTCTCTGTCACAGTGAATTTATGCTTGTCGATTTCAACGTGTGAGTGTGTGTGAGAATGTGCCATCTGTCCTAACCTTCTGTGTTGGTGTGAACGGGGTAAACAGACAGGGCTTTACTGTATACAGGAGTGTTGTCTGGGTCATGTGTTTCTGCACATGGGAGACTGTGATACAGACCGGCTACAGAACGACTCTTTATGTCCCTAAATCTCGCTCGCTCGCTCGCTCACGCACACACACACACACACACACACACACACACACACACTTTCCCACTCTCCAGGAGTGTGCTTCCCTCGGGTCTGTAAGGAAGTGAAATCTTTCGTCATATAATGCGGACTCACGGAGGGCTTCTCTCAACACACCTGTTTATGTGACAGTCTGAATGACTAACAGAACAGCTCCCCTGTGACACACAACTCAACAAGACCCCGTAGTCTGGTCGCCTAGACAACCCCAACCCCCACGCCTTTTCACTGGCATCCATGACCAACAGGGCAGCAGGGAGTTTAAAAGGCTTCTGTCGATGTTCAGCAGCAAATACTGGAGCAGAATCACAGAAAGGCTTTACAGCAGATAACTGAGGTAGAGTGCGAGCTGACTCCAGGGTCAGAGGGATAGAGGGACAGTATGTGTGTGTGTGTGTGTGTGTGTGTGTGTGTGTGTGTTTACCAGCTGGGGTGTGTCCTGTAGCAGGGGCAGGAGCGTAGCCTCCAAGATGGCTTTCTGGTCCGTGCTGAGGCCCTGCCACAGGGTCACCAGGAGGATGAGGAGGTGGGTGGCACTACGCAGCCGGGCAAACGCCTGGTCCAGACACGCCCGGTTCTCCTCCGCCGCGTCCGCCAATGCTATCACCTGACGGAGAGAGAGGGCGAGGGAATTAATACACAACTCGTTATTCACTCACACGCCTGCTTCTTTTAGGCAATAAGTCAAACTCGACCAAGTTCAGACTGGCTTTGGGGGCAGCGACTCCAACTGGGTTTCCAGGATGTTGCTGTTGTTCAGTGGAACCATAAGCCCAGAGGAAAACGAGGTCAACCCGGAGATTCATCCAGGTCGTCCATGGGTATCTCTCTTTAAGACTTGGTGATCATCAGAAACATCTGTAAGAGTCATATTATTTGGCCCTGGAGGCCCTAGGTGTGGTCTGAGAGATGAACCAGAACAGGAGGTCAGCCCCTCCATTTTGGGAATTGATAAGAGAGACAACAACAACTGGCGCTGACAGAAGAAGACGGATGAAGGTGGAGAGAACAAGAAAAGGCAGGTCATGGAGGGAGTCAAGAGGAGGCCAGGGGAAAGGAGAGTGGATGGAGTCAAGAGGAGGCCAGGGGAAAGGAGAGTGGAGGGAGTCAAGAGGAGGCCAGTGGAGAGTGGAGGTGCCCTGCTGGGGGATGTGTGACAAATGAGAGAGGGGGCGTCTGTTTCACCGAGGCACAACCAATCATCTTTCAGCTAACTAAAACCTACTGTAACACTGGGCAGTTAGTGTTTGCTCTAGTGGGAGAGAAGTACAATACAGTATCACGTTTGACAACACACATGTACATTTACAATGTTTACAGAAACACACAGAGACAGACAGCTAGGACTGAGCTACTGTAACTCAAACTCACCAGCGTAACCATTTGCCCAGAACCCCCCAGGCTCATGGATCCCCCAGCAACCGTTTCACTCAGCTAAATGTTAAACAAGCGTCCCACCCCTCCACATACCAACAAATAACCTCTAGAGGAAAGAGACTTTCAAACGGGTGAATTTGCTAGTAAAGATTGGTGTGTATTGATAAAAAGGGCTGCCCTGCCAAGCTGAGGTTCCCAGTCAAGGGCCGCATTGTGTGGGACCAAACGCAGCGCTGATTGATGCCAGCTGAGGGAAACACAAAGGCACATTTAGACAGAAAGGCCAGGACACCACACTCATTCATATGGGTTATAGTGAACAGTCAGGACATCACGCTCATTCATATGGGTTATAGTGAACAGCCAGGACACCACACTCATTCATATGTGTTATAGTGAACAGCCAGGAAATCAAGCTCATTCATATGGGTTAAAGTGAACAACCAGGAAACCACGCTCATTCATATGGGTTAAAGTGAACAGCCAGAACACCACGCTCATTCATAGGGGTTGTAGTGAACAGCCAGGACACCACACTCATTCATAGGGGTTATAGTGAACAGCCAGGACACCACGCTCATTCATATGGGTTATAGTGAACAGCCAGGACATCACGCTCATTCATATGGGTTATAGTGAACAGCCAGGACATCATGCTCATTCATATAGGTTAAAGTGAACAGCCAGGACATCATTCTCATTCATATGGGTTATAGTGAACAGCCAGGACACCACGCTCATTCATATGTGTTATAGTGAACAGCCAGGAAATCAAGCTCATTCATATGGGTTAAAGTGAACAACCAGGAAACCATGCTTATTCATATGGGTTAAAGTGAACAGCCAGAACACCACGCTCATTCATAGGGGTTGTAGTGAACAGCCAGGACACCACACTCATTCATAGGGGTTATAGTGAACAGCCAGGACACCACGCTCATTCATAGGGGTTATAGTGAACAGCCAGGACACCACGCTCATTCATAGGGGTTGTAGTGAACAGCCAGGACACCACGCTCATTCATAGGGTTTATAGTGAACAGCCAGGACACCATGCTCATTCATGGGGTTCAGTTGAATTCATAGACTAGTCATAACTCAGTCAACCTCAGTAGAAGGCTGAGTTAAGGGTTACAGTTTACTAAACCAGAAATAAATATAACACTAGCATGCAATAATACAACTTTGAACCAATGAGAGGACTAGGCATTAATATAACAGCTATAACCCTTCAGGCCTACACTCCATGATTCTTAAACCCCAGCAGAGAGAACAGAACACCAACTGATATGTTGCATTCATAAAAAGGGAGCATGAGTGTTAACATGTGTGCCAATCTGGAGGAGGTCTGGGTGTCCTCAACCAGAAACGTGTTGCATTTTTAAAACCGTTTTACTTTGAATCGGTATTGTTTAATTTAACAGGCGGAATTCACGTTTACTGGACAGCAGACAAACAGATGATTGTGTTTTTGCCATAATGAATAATGTTAAAAGATTGCTACCTGACAAGATTACTAACCTATCACCTTCCCTAAAAGACTCACACACAGTGAGTCTGTGACTCACACACATCCCGCCTCCTCTCCTGTCAATCAATCACCATCCAACCATGGTGACTGATTGACAGGCCAGATTTAAAACAACAGTGCTTGACTTGGATTAAAAAAAAGTGTTGGCGCTTACGGTGGAAGGAGGGGCTGTTTCTAGGTGCCCACTCTCCACAAGACTGTACATTCAATATTCTATCAGTGGTGCAGGAACTGAAACAAGTGCTGGTACCAGGTCACAGTCAAGCCCCAGGTCAGACTGAACATTACATCACACATGAGAGGGTTATGAACGTGGCTACAGGTGTACCAGGTGTAGGAATCAGACCGAGCCATTGGTCATGTTTCGGAGTGTGTGTGTGTGTGTGTGTGTGTGTGTGTGTGTGTGTGTGTGTGTATATATGTATCTGTACTGAGAAGGGCCCGGGGGGGTCCATCTCCGTCCGCTCCCAAAATACCCATCTGTAGGACCACAGTGTTACAGAGGCCAGGCCACTATTTTCCCCTGCAGGGACATTTTACCCAAATTACACCAGGCTAAAAATACTGTGGTCCCCGTTGGGCTAGCACATCCTCGACCAAACACAAGTCCTCAAAGAAAACATGTTATTCCTGGAAGGCCAAAGCCACAGAAGGAGAGGCTTAAATACATATAGCCTGAACACGCACACCAATCACATGCACACACACACACGTCAAACACACGTCCTGCACACGTGCATGAACACATACACACACAATGTAGCCAACCTATTAAACACAAGGGGGGGCATTTTTACATGGTAGGTGATGGATACTGTAGAGGTTGTGGTGCTGGTTTGCACCTTGGGGAGAAAAAGAAGCAGACAGAAATACACTTTGCTGGGGTAAATGTTGCCAGAATGTGAGTCTGATCTATACATTCTTGTAAAGGACACATCTATTAGTGAATGTTTGTGTGTGTGTTTAATTTAACTGGCAGATTAGACACTTCCTGCTCAGTCAGCCACTGCAAGCTCAATGGACACTGTCCAAACCCTCCAAACCACTCACACAAACACACCACCCACACTCTGAACGAACACACACACACACACACACACACACCAGAGAGCTGTGCACTATCTCTGTCAGGGGAAAATGACAGTGGTGTCTTTGGCAGAGCGCTACGTGGCGAAACTCATCTGTTTTTGGCGATGAGAATATACAACAGGATGAAGTGAAAGAGAGAGAAAGAGGACACAGGGAGAGGGAGACAGAGAAAGCAGGAGACGAGGGGGGGGGTGTGGTGTTTATTTAATAAATAAAACAACATGTTATATCACTAATTTAGCTGAGCCAATTTCTTGCCCATAAAATTCTCAATCTGATCATTTGGATTGTTAGGAAACAAAAGCATGAACCCAAAAAGCCCTGACAGGATGGTATAGAGAAAACCTACTTACCTGGATGCACAGTAATTATACCAACACTTCCATTCCATTCCAGTTTCTTTTTCAAACAGCTCTTACACAAAGGGAATTATGATAACACAGGGAAATCTGATATTAATTTATATATTGTTTTTGACTTATATTGGTGGCCAGCCAAGAGACTTAAACCACCCCCACCGAAATCAACTCTCTCTAACAACTCCTAGTGTAGGTCGTGGTGCCTGCGAGCTGGGGAATGCTGTTGGCTCAACCTGAGTGACCAGTGTGATAGGAACCGGACCGGCTTGGCGAGATGTGCTTGGAGGAAACATGTTGATATTCAACCATCTCGTACCTGCAGTGGAGATGCCACCACGATACAGGATACAACCCCATTACCCCACATTACCCCTTCCCTGAAGCCAAACGTGGACTCTCTCAGTCTTAGTGCCGTAGTGTAGATGTTGGGACGTCAAGGTTTTTTGCAAGATAAGACCATAAGAAATAACTTGTTCTTGGGGCTTGAATAGTCTATTCATAGATACGTATTACCAGCACTGGTTCAAACAGAGTTTAAAGGAGAGGATCTCAAAAACTCCATATCCAGGTTTGGTTAATATCGGGTACATTTTGAAGCACCCACCAAACATAGCAGGTCTAGCAATTTTTAAATGAAGGAAGATAATCTCAAATCTGTAAGTAGAGTATCAGATTTAGTTATTTCTGGCAAAGTCACAGGTTTCCTCAGCAAATCAAAGGAGGCGAAGAATTCTTATAGAGCGCCTTCAGAAAGTATTCAGACCCCTTGACTTTATCCACATTGGCTTCTGTGTAAAAGTTGCATCAACTTTCCAAACCAGTCCCAAATTTTTCATTTACATTTCTTCAGAACTGCAAATAGGTAGGGCAATTCAGCCTGATCTAAAGTTTCTACAAGTCATCCACAGTAAGCAGGTCATTACAAACAAATTGGATAAAGAGAAACGGGGGCAAAAAACAAAGTGAAAGGAAAAAGACTAGAATATTAGAGTACAAAGACTCCTAACGGGCTAGGTCGCTTTCCTCTCTCTACTGGCTGGTTCCTATCCTGTGTTCCAAAATGAGCCTACTTAGGCATATTAGGTATGGTCAAATCCATACCATGGAACAGATTTATAACGGCGTACCGTTTCTACTGTCCGTAGTACGGTACGCAGCCTTAAGTTGGGATCCTGTGTGCATTGTCTAAACGTGGAAGCAACAGGAGGACAGCATTCCCCAGGGCCTCCAGGAAGGGATAGGATAGGAAATTCATGGAGGGGGCAGCCCTTTTCAATTTATTCAAGCATGCCAACTTATAAATTATTGGGTCTGCATGGGCCCTCCAAGTACACAGTTTTAGCTGTTAGAATTTTTTTCTTTCCAGTCAAGCACCCTTTTTCCTCCAGCTCTATGATTCATGTTTAATTACATTCAGTCATCATTTCAATGTTAGCAATAAGCTGGTAATATAACGCACTGACGTGCCAATGGAATCCATTGTTGCATTAAGCCCAACGATATCTTGAATTGCTGTACAGCGTGCAGATTCTCAAAGCTAGTTGACAAGTCGGCCAACTACGACCAAGTGTTCGAGTAGAGCATCCTCCAAGGACAAAGGGGGTCAGGTCATAGCTGGAGAAGGAAGAGGCAGTCAGACGCAACGTTAGATGGTAGATGACGGTGACTGAATGTGCTGATCATCTTGTAGAGGGCAAGTCTGGGAAACAGACCGAGCCTAATAGCAGCTGGACTTCTTTTCTGCGTAGCACACACTTGGGTAATCCCCAGAAGCCCTGGGTGCCAGAAACCTCACAGTTACATAGATGAGAATATTAGCAACCAGTCCTCACAACAAGTTATCCCCCCTAACTTTCAACAAGCCTGAAAGTTAGGGGGGATAACTCGCTGCGATGTCCCCCCTAACTTTCAGGCTTCAGGCAACTCCTCAATTCATTGTCTTAAAAACTGAGGAACTAGCCGCCAAATGAAACAACAAAGCTGGCAAATGTTTCTCTGTGTCAAAGAGAAACATTTGCCAGATATTTAGCTACAGCTACCCAAGCCAAAAAGTGTTAACTTGTCAGTTCATTTGCAAGTGTGTGCCTTAAAAACACCAGTTACTTATTATGCCTGAGCACAGAGCTCCTATAAATTAGTTATTTCTAAGTGTTTTTATTTTTGGTCTTCAATCAACCATTTCCTTTGCCATAACATTGACTTTAATTTAATAAATCTGGTATTTCAGAGTACTTGCAAATTGACTAAAAGGTTATGGTTTGACAGCTAGCTATTGCTAGCTAGTTGGCTAGTGCTTTAAGTTAGTACCAGCTTTTAGTTTCACTTAGCTGCCTACTGCAGATCTTTTGAGATCAGATAGAGGAGATTTAGCAGTTCTGAGGAAATAGACTCGTATTGAGGACAGCTAGCTACCATTTTGAATTTAGGTAATGATTTTCTGGCTCCACAAATGGATGCTACTCAGAACGGAAGAGGAAAATAGTCCAGCAGCTTTAAGAACAGGCTGTTTCCTTCTAAACAGATCATCAGGCTCCATCATCTACCATCCTCTGACCACCTCTCTCCCCTCAAGGCATGACCTGACCCTCTCCATCTTCAGAGGACGCGCACACACACACACACACACACACACACACACACACACACACACACACACACACACACACACAAACACAAACACACACACACACAAACACAGGCACCCCTGAAAGACAGCGTTTGGACAAGGAGAGAGTGAGAAAGTGAGTGTCCTACAGATTCTCTACAAAACAGAATGGTTGTCCTTTCAATAACACTGATTTAAAAAAGTGAATGTCCATTGGGATGTCCTTTGGGATATCCACTGGGATGTCCATTGTTTTGTTCGAGGCCAGAAAATTTAGTTTGCATTTAAGGTTTTGAGAAAGAAAGACGGAGCTTGAGAGACAGCAACACAGAAACACGTTCAGGCGACAGTAACTGAGAGAAGGGAAGCGCCTGAGAGATTTGAAGTGATTAGCATCTTGCTCGACGATGGATGGGGCAGAGACAGACAGTAACTGCTTTTGTCTTTGGTCACGGCCCCGGCACAGCTGGCACAGATAACACTGTCTTCTCAGTCCAGATAAGAGAGAGGATGATCTGGCAACACACTGCCCTTGTTTATAGAAGCCTTCACGAGAGGATAAAGAGAGGAGAAAAAAGTGGGGATAGTGATAAGATCTGGCAACCCACACAGGGGCAACCTGAGATGGGTTATCAGCGGTGGTGGCAGGCTCCAAACCACACCGCCAAGATAAAGCGACTCTTCTCCACCGCCGTCCTCCTCTCCTCCACCCCTCCTCCTCTCCTCTCATCAATCCTCCTCTTCATCCTCCTCTCTCTACCCATTCTTCCTCAGCGACTCCTCTTCTCCACTCATCCTCCTCCCCACCCTCCTCCATGTGGTTTACTCTCCTTCTAGATGTTTCAGCCAGGCTCCAGACCAGATATGTTATGTATTAGAATAGAACAGCTGTGTGTCCTAAGTGTCTTCTGCATCCACTAACTGTCAGCTTTTCAGATTAGACATTTATCTGAAAGGTCTTCCACAGCTCTTCATTCTCAACTGCATGTAAATGGTTCAGTATCATCAAAGCCAGTATGGGCCGCGTGTTCATGCTCATATAGTGTCATAGACATTTTTCTTGTTCACAGACATGTAGTAAAAGATCTTTATTTAAAACCCTTCCTAGACTATCATAGAAAGATCTTCACTTTCATTTTCCCTGTGAGAGGAGGGAGTGTGTGACAGCAGAGGACCTGGTGGGGTTTTGTTTTTCCTCAGAGAAACAACGAACCACCAAGTAAGAGACTGACACTTCAGTAGAGAACACAATTTCCCTTAACTATATTTCAGCTCTCGCTTTACAATTCAAACCAGACTTAAAACCCAGCACACACGGTGTGAACACCATAACGTTCCAGGACATGACACAGGAACATCAAACAACCCGCACATCCCTCCCTACAGCAGGTCCAACATGCAGCACACCCACAGCTCCCCTTCCAGGCAGCCACTAGGGCCACCGGTTCCTCCCATGAGTCTGGGTGGTCAGCCTAACTGCTCCAGACAGGGGGCTCAACTACAGACACACCCTGCCAGAGACACCTAGCCTGGGGTTACGAAGAGGGACATGCAGGCCTCACCAGCACAGCTCCAGACCTCCTGAAATAAACCTGGGAGTTGAGGGAGCAGTGCTTAGTGGTTCCAACTAGGCCCACCAAGAGTGGAGATAATGGGGCGTTGCCTTGGTCCAAATGTGAAGGAAGGTGGCCGCAGAGATGGTGTGTGCTACATCTGTAATGAGTACACTTCTCAAGAACATCTGCAGAGCACACAGCTGTGTGGAGAGGTCAAAGTTCAGATACATACACACTCCAACACACCAGCTCCGTTGGTGAACAAAAACACTCTGATATACCCAGACACGTGTGGACACACACACACTCACACACACACTCCAAAAGAGACAAACTCACACACAGTCACGATGCACTCATTTATTTCCCATTTATTTTGGCTCTTTAGAAGTCCAACAATTCATTGTTTCTGGTCTAAGTTGGCCTGAAGGGCTAGGTTTGACATCACAGCTGGGAGTCTGAGGACTTAGCTTGGCATGAATACACACAGGGTTGTGTGTGTGCACGAATAAGTGTGTATTTCAAACTCATTCAAGCTGTCCATACAAGTCGAAGCATATGTTTTACACAGGCTGGAATGACCTGGCTGGCCGTCTTCACTGGATGTAAAACACACACAACACAGGCTACACACGCAGTCACACAGGTGCTCTGTCTCTCTGACACACACATGCTAAAATTTAGTTTTTCATGTCCATCTTTCAATCTCCTCTCAGTGACGAGCAACTGACAGACAACAGACACAGTTATACCCACACAGACAGCATCTTAAAAACAGAGAGTGGATTGCATAAGTATTCACATATAAATCAGACATTTTAAGTATTGTCAATTTAATTATCTGAGTCTGGATGACGTACAGTAACCAGCCAGACTCATTCATCTGAACTGAGCTGCAGGACAGAAAGGAAACTGCCCAGTGATGTCATCATGAGGTCATTTTAAAATCACCAATGTTGAATAGAAAAAAAGAATAGACGAGTTCAGTTGTTGTAAAGAGAGAAAAATTAAGATTGATCTACCATTGATTTTATAATTACTCTTTAAAAAAAAGAGCCACAAGAATATAGAATATCATAAAGAATAGGCTATAGAATAAAAAAATAAAAATATTATTTCAAAAGGGGCGTCATATGTGCCACAAGTTAACAGCGTATTAGTGAGTGAAAAAAAGTTGGTGAAAGATATACTCATTTTGGATTAAATGCAAAGCTCTAAGTCAGGGACAAATCCAAAACAACATAGAGGAACTGCCTCCTTATTTTTAAGCATGGTGGTGGCTGCTTCATGGTATGGGTATGCTTAAACCATTAAAACACCAGTAGAAACCAGTACAAACTCTTATACACCGATCAGCCATAACATTATGACCACTGACAGGTGAAGTGAATAACACTGATAATCTTGTTATCATGGCACCTGTCAGTGGGTGGGATATATTAGGCAGCAAGTGAACATTCTGTCCTCAAAGCTTTTTTGTTAGAAGCAGGAAAAATGGAGCGACTCTGACAAGGGCCAAATTGTGATGGCTAGACGACTGGGTCAGAGCATCTCCAAAACTGCAGCCCTTGTGGGTTGTTCCTGGTCTGCAGTGGTCAGTACCTATCAAATGTGGTCCAAGGAAGGAAAAGCGGTGAACCAGGGACAGGGTCATGGGGGGCCATGGCTCATTGATGCACGTGGGGAGCGAAGGCTGGCCCGTGTGGTCCGATCCAACAGACGGGCTACTGTAGCTCAAATTGCTGATTACGTTAATGCTGGTACTGATAGAAAGGTGTCAGAACACACAGTGCATCTCAGTTTGTTGCGTAGGGGGTTGCATAGCCGCAGACCAGTCAGGGTGCCCATGCTGACCCCTATCCACTGCCAAAAGCGCCTATAATGGGCACGTGAGAATCAGAACTGGACCATGGAGCAATGAAAGAAGGTGGCCTGGTCTGATGAATCATGTTTCCTTTTACATCACGTGGATGGCCGGGTGCATGTGCGTTGCTTATCTGGAGAACACATGGCACCAAGATGTGCTATGAGAAGAAGGCAAGCCAGCTGAGGCAGTGTGATGCTTTGGGCAAAGTTCTGCTGGGAAACCTTGGGTCCTGCCATTCATGTGGATGTTACTTTGAAACGTACCACCTACCTAAGCATTGTTGCAGACCATGTGCACCCTTTTATGGCAACAGTATTCCCTGACGACATTGGCCTCTTTCAGCAGGACAATGCGCCCTGCCACAAAGCAAAAATGGTTCAGGAATGGTTTGAGGAACACAACGACGAGTTCAAGGTGTTAACTTGGCCTCCAAATTCCCAAGATCTCAATCCAATCGAGCATCAGTGGGATGTGCTGGACAAACAGGTCCAATCCATGGAGGCCCCACCTCGCAACTTACAGGACTTAAAGGATCTGCTGCTAATGTCTTGGTGGCAGATACCACAGCAAACCTTCAGAGGTCTGGAAAAGGGAGATAAACTATCAACACTTCATGAAGCAAAAAATAATAAGCTGCCAGTAGAGGTATGGGCAAACTTCACTAAACCACATCCATATACACTGCTCAAAATAATTAAGGGAACATTATACTCTCTCAGAGTATAACACCAAGTCAGTTAAACTGCAGGGATATCAATCTGTCCAGTTAGGAAGCATAAGCGATTGTGAATCAGTGTCACCTGTTTTGGTGCAAATGAAAGTGACAACGGGTGCACTGGAGAGGCAACAGAAAGACAACCCCCAAAAAGAGAATGGTTTTGCAGGTGGTGGCCACAGACCATTGCTCTCTCCTTATCCTTCCTGACGAATTCCTCTCTAGTTTTGCTAGTGTCTTTGTCACTACTGGTAGCGTGAGGCGGTACCTACAACCCATTCATGTTGCACAGGTAGTCCAGCTCCTCCAGGATGGCACCTCCATACATGCCATCGCAAGAAGGGTTGCTGTCTCCCCCAGTACAGTCATAAGAGCATGGAGGAGATACCAGGAGACGGGCCGTTACACGAGGGGAGCTGGACAGGGCTGTAGAAGTGCATGAACCCAGCAGCAGGACCGGTATCTGCTCCTTTGTGCGAAGAGGAACAGGAGGACCAAACTGTCAGAAACAGACTCCATGAGGGTGGCATTAGGGCCCGACGTCACAGCCCAGCACCGTGCAGCTCGATTGGCATTCGCCAGAGAACACCAGGACTGGCAAGTCTGCCATTGGCGCCCCGTTCTCTTCACAGATGAGAGCACATTCACAATGAGCACATGTGACAGACGTGAAAGAGGCTGGAAACGCCACGGTGTGTGGTATGCTGCCTGCAACATCATCCAGCATGACTGGTTTGGCAGTGGGTCAGTGATGGTCTGGGGAGGCATATCCTTGGAGGGTCGCACAGACCTCCACGTGCTAGCCAATGGTACCCTCACTGCTGTTAGGTACCGGGATGAAATCCTCAGACCCATTGTCAGACCTTACGCTGGTGCAGTGGGCCCTGGGTTCCTTCTGCTACAGGACAATGCCCGGTCTCAAGTGGCCAGAGTTTGTAGGCAGTTCCTAGATGATGAAGGTATTGATGCCATTGACTGGCCCTCAAGTTCCCCAGACCTGAATCCAATTGAGAACCTCTGGGATGTTGTGTACTGGTGGATCCAATGCCACCAAGTAGCACCACAAGCTGTCCAGGAGTTCACTGATGCACTGATCCAGGTCTTGGAGGAGATCCCCCAGGGCACTCTCCGCCGTCTCATCAGGAGCATGCCCTGAACTTGTTGGGAGTGCATACAGGCAGTTGGGGGTCATACACATTACTGAGTGACATTATGAGTTGCCGTGATAAAATTCACGCAAGTTTACAACAGCTTGTGATTTCAATTGTTTACTTAGATTTTTGGTGTGAGATTGAATCCTGCCCTCAATTGATTGGTGATTTTGGTTTCCATTGATCATTGACGTCATTTTGTTCCCAACGAATTACACAATGTACAGTAAAGATTTTGATCTTTAATATATTTCCTTCATCGAGACCCGATGTGTGATTTAAGTATTACCTTAATTTTTTTGAGCAGTGTATATCGTTATGACAAAGTAAATTTTCAGTTGAAAATTTCTTCATAGTGCACAGGGTGCTGTCAGATTAATGTCCTTTATTCCCCAACCATCATGACTCAAAGCAGATGTTGTGTCTCCCTGCTTACAAACTTGCATTGCATATATGCATATATATACAGTGGCTATAAAAAGTCCACACACCCCTGTTAAAATGCCAGGTTTTTGTGACGTAAAAGAATGAGACAAAGATAAATAATTTCAGAACTTTTTCCATTTTTAATGTGACCTATAATGTAAACAATTCAATTGAAAAACAAACTGAAATCTTCGAGGGGGAAAAATGAAAAACTGGGGATGTGGCTGTATTCAGAATTAACCAATCACATTCATACTCATGTCAAATAGAAGTCATTACACACCTGCCATCATTTACAGTGACTCTGATTAATCACAAATAAAGTTCAGCTGTTCTAGTAGGATTTTCCTGACATTTTCTTAGTTGCATCTCAGAGCAAAAGCCATGGTCCGCAGAGAGCTTCCAAAGCATTAGAGGGATCTCATTGTTAAAAGACATCAGTCAGGAGAAGGGTACAAAATAATTTCCAAAGCATTAGATACAGGTGCTGGTTATATAATTAGAATATCATCAAAAAGTTGATTTATTTTAGTAATTCCATTCAAAAAGTGAAACTTGTATAATGTATACATTCATTCCACACAGACTGATATATTTCAAGTGTTTATTTCTTTTAATTTTGATGATTATAACTGACAACTAATGAAAACCCCAAATCAGTATCTCAGAAAATTAGAATATTGTGAAAAGGTTCAATATTGAAGACACCTGGTGCCACACTCTAATCAG